>OY759262.1:65057762-65257762 GCA_963662155.1 Lamellibrachia columna
GACGGTAGCAGTGGCAGTGGATGTGGATGTGACGGTGGCGGTGGATGTGGATGTGGCTGTGACGGTGGCAGTGGCAGTGGCTGTGACGGTGGCAGTGGCAGTGGATGTGGATGTGGCTGTGACGGTGGCAGTGGCAGTGGCTGTGACGGTGGCGGTGGATGTGGATGTGGATGTGGCTGTGACGGTGGCAGTGGCAGTGGCTGTAACGGTGGCGGTGGATGTGGCTGTGACGGTGGCAGTGGCAGTGGCTGTGGATGTGACGGTGGCGGTGGATGTGGATGTGGCTGTGACGGTGGCAGTGGCTGTGACGGTGGCAGTGGATGTGGATGTGGCTGTGACGGTGGCAGTGGCAGTGGCTGTGACGGTGGCGGTGGATGTGGATGTGGCTGTGTCAGTGGCAGTGGCAGTGGCTGTGGATGTGACGGTGGCGGTGGATGTGGATGTGGCTGTGACGGTGGCAGTGGCAGTGGCTGTGACGGTGGCAGTGGATGTGGATGTGGCTGTGACGGTGGCAGTGGCAGTGGCTGTGACGGTGGCGGTGGCGGTGGATGTGGCTGTGACGGTGGCAGTGGCAGTGGCTGTGGATGTGACGGTGGCGGTGGATGTGGCTGTGACGGTGGCAGTGGCAGTGGCAGTGGCTGTGACGGTGGCAGTGGATGTGGATGTGGCTGTGACGGTGGCAGTGGCAGTGGCTGTGACGGTGGCGGTGGATGTGGATGTGGCTGTGTCGGTGGTAGTGGCAGTGGCTGTGGATGTGACGGTGGCGGTGGATGTGGCTGTGACGGTGGCAGTGGCTGTGACGGTGGCAGTGGATGTGGATGTGGCTGTGACGGTGGCAGTGGCAGTGGCTGTGACGGTGGCGGTGGCTGTGACGGTGGCAGTGGCAGTGGCTGTGGATGTGACGGTGGCGGTGGATGTGGATGTGGCTGTGACGGTGGCAGTGGCAGTGGCTGTGACGGTGGCAGTGGATGTGGGTGTGGCTGTGACGGTGGCAGTGGCAGTGGCTGTGGATGTGACGGTGGCGGTGGATGTGGATGTGACGGTGGCAGTGGCAGTGGCTGTGACGGTGGCAGTGGATGTGGCTGTGATGGTGGCAGTGGCAGTGGCTGTGACGGTGGCGGTGGATGTGGATGTGGCTGTGACGGTGGCAGTGGCAGTCTTGTCTTTTGTTTATCTTATTGTCTTGTCTCTTGTTTATCTTATTGTCTTGTCTCTTGTTTATCTTATTGGCTTGTCTCTTGTTTATCTCATTGTCTTTTCTCTTGTTTATCTTATTGTCTTGTCTCTTGTTTATCTCATTGTCTTGTCTCTTGTTTATCTCATTGTCTTGTCTCTTGTTTATCTTATTGGCTTGTCTCTTTTTTATCTTATTGTCTTGTC
Source organism: Lamellibrachia columna (assembly GCA_963662155.1). Lineage (NCBI taxonomy): Eukaryota > Metazoa > Annelida > Polychaeta > Sabellida > Siboglinidae > Lamellibrachia > Lamellibrachia columna. The sequence goes on from OY759262.1 coordinate 65,059,143, forward strand.
TCTTGTTTATCTTATTGTCTTGTCTCTTGTTTATCTCTTTGTCTTGTCTCTTTTTTATCTTATTGGCTTGTCTCTTGTTTATCTGATTGTCTTGTCTCTTGTTTATCTCATTGTCTTGTCTGTTGTTTATCTCATTGTCTTGTCTCTTGTTTATCTTATTGTCTTGTCTATTGTTTATCTCATTGTCTTGTCTCTTGTTTATCTTATTGGCTTGTCTCTTGTTTATCTTATTGTATTGTCTCTTGTTTACCTTATTGTCTTGTCTCTTGTTTATCTCATTGTCTTGTCTCTTGTTTATCTTATTGGCTTGTCTCTTGTTTATCTTATTGTCTTGTCTCTTGTTTATCTTATTGTCTTGTCTCTTGTTTATCTCATTGTCTTGTCTCTTGTTTATCTTATTGGCTTGTCTCTTGTTTATCTTATTGTCTTGTCTCTTGTTTATATCATTGTCTTGTCTCTTGTTTATCTTATTGTCTTGTCTCTTGTTTATCTCATTGTCTTGTCTCTTGTTTATCTTATTGGCTTGTCTCTTGTTTATCTCATTGTCTTGTCTCTTGTTTATCTTATTGTCTTGTCTCTTGTTTATCTTATTGTCTTGTCTCTTGTTTATCTTATTGTCTTGTCTCTTGTTTATCTCATTGTATTGTCTCTTGTTTATCTCATTGTCTTGTCTCTTGTTTATTTATTGGCTTGTCTCTTGTTTATCTCATTGTCTTGTCTCTTGTTTATCTTATTGGCTTGTCTCTTGTTTATCTCATTGTCTTGTCTCTTGTTTATCTTATTGTCTTGTCTCTTGTTTATCTTATTGTCTTGTCTCTTGTTTATCTTATTGTCTTGTCTCTTGTTTATCTTATTGTCTTGTCTCTTGTTTATCTTATTGTCTTGTCTCTTGTTTATCTTATTGTCTTGTCTCTTGTTTATCTCATTGTCTTGTCTCTTGTTTATCTCATTGTCTTGTCTCTTGTTTATCTCATTGTCTTGTCTCTTGTTTATCTCTTTGTCTTGTCTCTTGTTTATCTTATTGGCTTGTCTCTTGTTTATCTGATTGTCTTGTCTCTTGTTTATCTCATTGTCTTGTCTCTTGTTTATCTCATTGTCTTGTCTCTTGTTTATCTTATTGTCTTGTCTCTTGTTTATCTCATTGTCTTGTCTCTTGTTTATCTTATTGGCTTGTCTCTTGTTTATCTTATTGTCTTTTCTCTTGTTTATCTTATTGTCTTGTCTCTTGTTTATCTCATTGTCTTGTCTCTTGTTTATCTTATTGTCTTGTCTCTTGTTTATCTTATTGTCTTGTCTCTTGTTTATCTCATTGTCTTGTCTCTTGTTTATCTTATTGGCTTGTCACTTGTTTATCTTATTGTCTTGTCTCTTGTTTATCTCATTGTCTTGTCTCTTGTTTATCTTATTGTCTTGTCTCTTGTTTATCTCATTGTCTTGTCTCTTGTTTATCTTAGTGGCTTGTCTCTTGTTTATCTTATTGTCTTGTCTCTTGTTTATCTTATTGTCTGACATGTTGTAAATGGTGTTTTATTTTGTAATGATGGAATTTGACTGTTGGTTGTTGGAAATAAATTACTGATTGATTGACTGACTGACTGACTAAATGACTGACTGACTGACTGATCGATTGATTGCTTGCTTGATTGATTGATTGATTGATACTGCATTTAATGCTTATATTTTAATCTCTACCAGGTGTACGCTAAATTGATTAATCAGAGGTCAGATGTTATCAGCGGAGCACCGAGTGGTCAACAAGGTCCGGAAGGTATTACCGTTTGTGGGAATTCAGTCTCTACACCACAACCATGAATATTTCAGCACGGACGAGAGGTGGAAATGCGTCTACTTACACTGGTTTCTTGTCGTCAGCTCGGCACGATTTGTGTAATTGTAGGAATCGCCGTCTTCTGCCTCGGCTGTGGATGTGACGGTGGCAGTGGCAATGACTGTTACGGTGGCAGTGGCAGTGGCTGTGATAGTGGCAGTGGCTGTGACGGTGGCAGTGGGTGTGGTAATGACTGTTACGGTGGCAGTGGCAGTGGCTGTGGCAGTGGTTGTAACAGTAACTGTGGCAGTGACGGTGGCAGTGGCTGTAACAACGACTGTGGCAGTGGCTGTGGCAGTGGTTGTAACAGTAACTGTGGCAGTGACGGTGGCAGTGGCTGTAACAATGACTGTGGCAGTGACGGTGGCAGTGGTTGTAACAGTAACTGTGGCAGTGGCTGTAACAGTGACGGTGGCAGTGGCTGTAACAGTGACTGTGGCAGTTGCGGTGGCAGTGCTAGTGCTAGTGCTTGTGCTAGTGCTAATGCTGGTGTTAGTGCTAGTGCTAGTGGTAATGGTAATAGTAACCACGGGCAGACGAGAAGAAATGCAAGATCGAAAGGCGCAAACTGAAGTACTGCAGGTCGTAAAGTAAACAATACGAACAACATTGAAAGAGCAACATTACGCAACATGTATTCGTTTCTGGACAACACGACTGACCACTCAACAGTGGTGAGATAGGCAAACAACTTACGTCAGCACCAAACAGTTGACTACGTTTTAATGCCACCTCCCCCCCCCATTTTAATGTTAGTCCTTACGTTGCGGTAAACACTGCGGCCAGTGCGGTATCAAATACAAACTGTGTAGCTATACGTGAAAACAGAAACTTGCCTGAAGTTATTTATACGACACTCACCGGTGAAGAATAACGTTATGTGTATAATAACGTTATGTGTATAATAACATTATGTGTATAATAACATTATGTGTATAATAACATTATGTGTTTAATAACATTATGTGTATAATACATTATGTGTATAATAACATTATGTGTTTAATAACATTATGTGTATAATAACATTGTGTGTATAATAACATTATGTGTATAATAACATTATGTGTATAATAACATTATGTGCATAATAACATGATGTGTCTAATAACATTATGTGTCTAATACGAAGCACTGCTTAGTGGTAAGCGAATGACCCTTGCTCTAATAAAGAGCAGGTTCTCTTGTCTTGTTGACTACGCAAGTGTCAATGCAGCTCTTAATATATATTTATCTTTGTTCACACGTTCTACTGGTCTGTCAACATTCATTTAGAGGGGAACACTTGTCGCAGCCAATCTATGTATTCTAGTGCACCAGGGGCCGTATGCATGGACCGGGCGTAACGTAGTCTCAGACTAAGCCCTACGTCCGGACTAACTAAGCTATAGACTAGCGATACATTTAGTCGCGATGCATGAACCGGGCGTAGCGCATCGATAGTCTCAGACTAGTTAGTCTATAGACTAGGCTCGCTAGTCCGGACGTAGAAGGGATTCCCCAGGGATTCCCGACACATTCCATTGCACTGCGCACGCGCAACGGGTCAAAGGTGACGCGCGGTTGGTCAAAGCGTCCGATATGACACTTGTTCTTGTTTATCTTTCGTTCATTATCAGTATGGATGTCATCGAAGGAGCTGCGCGCGGTGGGAAAAAAAGGAAACCTAACTTCCGAGAGGACGAAATCCTATGTTTGATTGAAGGAATCGCAAATGAAAAAGTTGTCATTATGACTAAACTTCAAAGTTCGCTGACTAATAAGAAGAAAAAGGAAGTTTGGCGTGAAATCACCGCCAAGGTAAATGCGTTTGGTGTGGCACTACGTACCGAGGATGACATCAAAAAGAAATGGAAAGATTTGAAATCGACGGTTTTGAATAGTGTACGCGATCAAAAAAAGACGGGAGGCGGACCACCAAACAGACCGCCTCCATACGCTGATATCATCATGAATATCATTGGCGAGAGAACAGACATGGCCACAGGCATTGATGGTGAGTTGCTGTTTCATCTCTACTCTAAAACTGTACTTATCTTATCATAATGTTTTGTGCTTTCAAGTTTCACGTTGACGTTTTGGCTGGTATCGAAACGAATGTAGTAAGTAAAGTCACATGAAATGAAATCACAGGGAAAAAATCACAATTTTAAATAGATATAATATATAGATCTTTGTATCTGTGATATAAGTTGAAATATTAAGTACATTCGGGTAGAATAGTTATCTTAATCATCAAAACAAAAGACTAAACATTCAGTGCAAAAGTTTGTTAAAAAGTCACTAATAAATTTTACTTGTGTACTAATATAAATAAAAAGGAGCGAGATTGATAGTTTCTTTGGAATATTTGTATTAACAATGCATCACACTTTGTTGTGTTTAATTATCAGTGGAAATATGCAAGACTTTATATTTAGTATATATACATATATAGTCTTCGAATAATTGTTGTAAAATAATGCTGTGACTTTATTTCCTAGCCAAAACTGTGAATTTATTTACACGACTTTTTCTGCGACACATAACAGATTGCAGTGAAAACTGTTATCATTAAATAATCGTGTGTTCTTAGTTAGATGTACTCAAACCTCTTGATAGAATAAATTATAATACAAAATTAATTTTGGTTAAGAAATACACTAATAAATATATTAGTATTTAATCGTGATGAAAGTACAGTTATCATTTCCATATAACTGAATCAAATGCATTAATGGAATACATCACTTTATTTTTTTATTGACAAATGAAGTGCATATATTAAAATTTGTAATGTGCGATTAACAATATTATGAAAGAAAAACTTATATGCAGGACTGTAATGCATTTGACATATTCAAACTGTACAAATTATTATATATAAGTACACAACATGAACATAATACAATACAATCACAATATGTAATATTCACAAACCTCATAATTTTTAATGTTTCAGTGGAAGGAACAGACAGCTTTGTCATGGAGACTTCTGACGGCCAGTCAGTGACTGTGCAAGTGGATGAAGCCTGGGGTAAGCAAGCTTAATTATAAATAATTGATTTGAAATATAAAAATTAGCAATGTCATATAGCTTGTGTGAAAATTTGCCACATGTGGTTCCTTAGTACAAGTTGAGGGTTGCTTCCAGCAACCAGATAGTGAAAGATTCACATTACAGGCAGGAATCATAAATTAGCTCAGTGAGAGAGGACTCAAGTTACAGGCAGCCACCATAAAGTGGCTTGTATTATATAACTATGGCAGTGACAGAAGAGTACCAATACACAACAGCACAGCTGTAAAGTTACATAACAGGACCTGTGGCAGTTGGCACACACTGTGTCACCTCCACAATGAACCACCATTAAAATTCACTATAACCTAAAATGTAATTAATTCTTGATAATAATTATATCAACATATCACTGCATCTTTTTGTTGCACATAATAACTTGCATATATTCATTTGTATTTGTTTCACATGTTTCATATGATCATGATAAACTGTTTAAAATGAACATCACGTATTATGTAAATAGATAACAAAACAGGGAAAGTTTGACACATGTTTACAAATGGCATCATACAAAAAGGAACACGTTTTTGCATTCCAGACATGTCATCATCTGTTGTGCCCGTGCCACTGCCGGGGCCTTCGTCACAGCCAGGTCCGAGCTGGTTCATGCCTGTGGAGCCGCCAACAATAGCTGCACGATCCACATCGACACCTACACGCCCTGTCACACCAGCATTGGAGATTACACATGCACCGATAGGTGTTTTGGAGACAACACCTGCACCGACAGGTGTATTGAAGATGAGGCCTAGACCTGCATCGACAAGTGTGCTGGAGAAGAGACCTGCGTCTATGACTGAAGCCACCGAGATCGTCTCCACTCCAGTTTCTGTGACTACTCCCATTCGTACTCCTGGGGTCACCGCGGTGACGGCACAGCGACGCAAGAGACGTGCGCCCGAAGCAGATGCTGAGGAGAGTGCTCTTTTCCAGAAGTGGCTGGCATCAGACATTGCCAAAAACGAAAAAAAAATCAAACTGATGCAGTTGCAGGAAGAGAAGACGTAGTTGCAGATTAGTAAATTGCAACGCGAACTGCAACTCGAGTAGTTTTACATGCATGAACACTTACTGAAAGCAACTGTGTACAATGTAATTGAGACATCAATGATATGACATATTGTGTTTTTCAGTAAAATTGTAGGTGAAATACAAGAGGATTAAACGTATGTGGTATTTACTCTAACTTTAAATATGTCTATTAAAGTTAGAGTAAATACCACCAACTTTTAGTCATCTTGTATTTCACCTACAATGTTATTGACAGACATCATACATGTAATAATATTGATGTTTCAATTACGATATATACAGTTGCTTTCAGTAAAGTGAATTATGCATGTATCAGTTCATAAACATGTGTTCAAATGTTGTAGTGATGATTCCTACCCACTGTCAGACTATTATCCAAAGTAATTTCTCACAACAGCATCTCTAGCTGCTTTCCCTGCAGCAGTGCGTACCCGCTCGACGGCCACAGCGGGGGCATTGCCCCTGTAGGCTGGTGGGGGGTTGTCTTCTGGATGAGGGTCCGTGTCATGCCCTGCTGGTGGTGGCAGTCTGAGCCGTGTTGCACGGTTGTGCAGCATCACACATGCACAGATAACTTTGCATGCCTTCGTTGGGGTGAGGCGGATCTCACTGTGCAGGCAATGCCATCGACGTTTTAGCACACCAATGCATCGTTCGACAATGCTTCAATGTGATGCAGTGGGCGTCTGTGTATGCTCGTTCCTGGCGATCCCGTGGATTCAATATCGGTGTGAGCAGCCACTCTCGAAGCATGTAGCCACTGTCGCCAAGAAACACCCCTGTCAGTGGCTTCTGGTGTGACTCAAACGCGTCAAACAGTGGTGATTCCCTGAGTATTCTGGCGTCATGAACTGAGCCGGGCCACTTGGCTACACAGTTGATTATCAGCATATCAGCGTCACAAATCAACTACAACAGAGAAAGTTGACACTCATTCAATGTGCATGCTTATAAACATGAATCAATGTAGTTTTTCTTTGTTTTTGAAATACATTTAAATACATGAAAAAAATATGTGTGTTTTATTTTGAAATGTTCAAAAGCAACCAAGGGTGAAGTTAAATAAACATTAATTGTACTTATTCAATTTCGGATTTAAAATAAACAAACGTGAACAAGCATATTTAAAAGGTCTTGAGCATGTTAATTTGGAATTGAATGAAAATTATATATATATACCAGTAATGACACTGTTAAGCTTTTACATAAAGTATCGATTTGTAAAGATTGGTAATATCAAACATAACATAACAGAAACATTTTGTAGGTGGAAAGATCAAAGTATTTCACTGCCCTCCTTTGATTAGTTATGAATATGACAGTTTGCTTGATGTTGGTGGCATCTTACTGGCAACAGTTGCCTTTACTTGAATAGCTGAGCTGCCATTCAAGCAATAAAACCCCTGTCTTGTTATGCCATGTCCACAGAGAGGCACCCTTTCTTATCAGCTCAGAGGAACCTTTAAACAATACAGTGGGCAGTTGGCTGCTGTTACTAATTGCAATTAAGTGGTCAGCTAAGTGTAAATAAGGCAGCTAAGGCAAATAAGATAGGAATGTTAGTTTATTCTTATAGAAGGCAAACTTAATGTTACACTTTGTAACAGTGTGGATGTCAGCAACTTTTTTTACAGGCTTTTGAGGACTGAACAGTCAGCAATAACTTTCTATCCTCAGTAACAAAAGTTTATCCTCGAATGTGTTAGTATTATAATAGTACTAATAAAGTATTCGTATACTTTCACAAGTATTGCTTTGGCTTTAATAATTATTGTATTTTAATCAATTATTTGAGTGCAACAAAAAGTATTTGTTAGAATGTGATATTCTGGTCATATTCCACCACCAAACGCACGCACGCACACGCATAATCAGTAGCATATTTTGTTTACCAAACTGAAAATACTTGATAAATTACACATTACATGTACGTTGTGGCATACATACGCAATGCTACCATCACTTGGGATGCGGCCGGCAGAGAGCCTTGCCGTGTTACTGGGTATTCCAAATCATTCCTCAGCTCGTCTACAATCCTCAGAATATCGTGACGACGAAATCTGAACTTCGAATACAATTCCGTGTCGTCAAATATCTCTAGCGGATTCCTCCTATCCCGGAATATCCGATTTCGCCGAAGATTTCGCCTCAATCGTCTCCGCCAAACTATCACGGCCGCCATTTTTCACGAGTTGCGCTATGGACTAAGGAGTTAGTCCTGGTGGTTCTTGGGCGCAGCGATACGTCGCGACTACGCGGGAAATCCCCGGAAATTGAGCCTAACTAGTGCTCGTGCATACCGACTAACGGGTTTACGCTATAGCCTAGGCGTTAAGCTATGGCGTAAGAGGTTAGTCCCGGTCCATGCATACGGCCCCAGTAGATTACATGTTGCACTTTTGGAAAAGCCAAGATGAGCTTCAGCATTCTGTTTCTGACACAGACTACTGCTTCCACCCCTCGTCAGCACTCTCTTTCTGACACAGGCTACTGTTTCCACCCCTCGACTGCACTCTGTTTCTGACACAGACTACCGCTTCCACCCCTCGACAGCACTCTGTTTCCGACACAGACTACAGCTTCCACCCCTCGACAGCACTCTGTTTCTGACACAGACTACCGCTTCCACCCCTCGTCAGCATTCTGTTTCTGACACAGACTACCGCTTCCACCCCTCGTCAGCACTCTGTTTCTTACACAGACTACGGCTTCCACCCCTCGTCAGCATTCTGTTTCTGACACAGACTACCGCTTCCACCCCTCGACAGCACTCTGTTTCTGACACAGACTACCGCTTCCACCCCTCGACAGCACTCTGTTTCTGACACAGACTACCGCTTCCACCCCTCGACAGCACTCTGTTTCCGACACAGACTACTGCTTCCACCCCTCGACAGCACTCTGTTTCTTACACAGACTACGGCTTCCACCCCTCGTCAGCATTCTGTTTCTGACACAGACTACCGCTTCCACCCCTCGACAGCACTCTGTTTCTGACACAGACTACCGCTTCCACCCCTCGACAGCACTCTGTTTCTGACACAGACTACCGCTTCCACCCCTCGACAGCACTCTGTTTCTGACGCAGACTACTGCTTCCACCTCTCGACAGCACTCTGTTTCTGACACAGACTACCGCTTCCACCCCTCGACAGCACTCTGTTTCTGACACAGACTACTGCTTCCACCCCTCGACAGCACTCTGTTTCTGACACAGACTACCGCTTCCACCCCTCGACAGCACTCTGTTTCTGACACAGGCTACTGCTTCCACCCCTCGACAGCACTCTGTTTCTGACACAGACTACCGCTTCCACCCCTCGACAGCACTCTGTTTCTGACACAGACTACTGCTTCCACCCCTCGACAGCACTCTGTTTCTGACACGGACTACTGCTTCCACCCCTCGACAGCACTCTGTTTCTGACACAGACTACCGCTTCCACCCCTCGACAGCACTCTGTTTCTGACACAGGCTACTGCTTCCACCCCTCGTCAGCACTCTATTTCTGACACAGGCTACTGCTTCCACCCCTCGACAGCACTCTGTTTCTGACACAGGCTACTGCTTCCACCCCTCGACAGCACTCTATTTCTGACACAGGCTACTGCTTCCACCCCTCGTCAGCACTCTATTTCTGACACAGGCTACTGCTTCCACCCCTCGACAGCACTATGTTTCTGACACAGGCTACCGCTTCCACCCCTCGACAGCAGTGGCAAGGCGCTACGGAAAAACCGAACACACTGTAACATATTATTTCCGCTTTATTTTATTGTATGATTTGCTTCAATATATCGGTAAGTTAAGTTTAGAATTGTTTCGTACGTATCGAATACGATGATACAAATTTACTTATAACTGGTGAGAATGAGAGTTCCCGGCTGTTTTCCTAGATTCTCCATTATCCAATCTCCTTCAGGTGGTGGGAGACGAGATGATCGAGACTAATACGTCCCGCATTCTGCGAGATAATCCGGCAGTTTGACTAAATTCTCCATTATCCAGTCTCCTTCAGGTGGTGGGAGACGATATGATCGAGGTTAATACGTCGCGCATTCTGCGAGATAATCCGGCTGTTTTCTTAGATTCTCCATTACCCAATCTACTTCAGGTGGTGGGAGACTAGATAATCGAGACTAATACGTCCTGCATTCTGCGAGATAATCCGGCAGTTTGACTAGACGCCCCGCGGCCCATGATAGAAAGCAAATGACCCACATTTTCATGGAACTGACGTTAAGTGTGTTGTAGGTCTACTACCAGTTTAGTTTTAATTGGCGTTGAGTACTCGAAAACTGCTCTGACTGCCACAACTGAGTTTCTTAGAAGAGACACTAAAAACCATTGGTTCCGTCTACCTGGTATGCATGCCAGGGGAAGTAAAATATCCCACACAGGGAAATAGACAGACATGTCGTGAACCCACTTACTCTACTCTAAAAATAGGATGTGCGCACCATTGGCGACTGCATGAAAATATCCTACAACCGGCGGTGGTTCCAAGCGCCACCGCCGACTAAATTAATTATCAGGCTCCAACAAAAACGAGAGCATATGAGTAAAAACTGGCGCAGAATGATGATGATGTATGGTATGTTCTTGGGAAGCTCCTGTTTGTCCTCCTCATTGTTTTTGTCAGTAAATTGATTGGTTACAGTGATTGAATGCGTGTTCTTTATCCGTTACAAATAACATGTCATGAATGAGCACACGCAAGAGGAACACAACTAATTACTTTGCTAATGGTTTCCAATTTTGCTAATGAACTTTCAGTTGTGCGCATTCTCGCTGCAGTACATTCACGCGTCACTTCCGGTACCAGTATAATCGTCTGCTGCGTCAACCGTCTAAAGACAACGTAGCTTCGATTATACAGGCTGCGCGCTGTGGCACCACCGACTGTCGCACACGTCATCGCCTCGGTGCAAAGTGTACTTTTCAGTATGACGAAAATTACGTATGCACCAAATTCTAGATGCATACATAATTAGCTAATTACAATCTTATCTGGGAATTTCACTAACTCATAAAATAAGAAGGCGAGCGAGAGTCGGATAAGCGAGACTAGGCATATACATAATTTCCGTCAAAATTAATTAAAAGTACATATTAATTCTTTAGTAGTTAGTTAGTATTAAATAATGTTAATTAATGCCCATGAATTACTTATTAGATGGTTATTACAATAATTATTGTGATGTTATAAATTTGTATTAAAATTATCCATTAACCTACAGGGTGGCTTTTATGTTAACGGCATACATCATGCCTTAATAAGAGTCTCCCTGACCATACATTCACACACACACACACACACACATATATATATATATATATATATATATATATATATATATATATATATATATATATATATATATATATATACCGATAACCGGTTATCCAGGCTCCGTGCTGTGGCGCCACCGTTTGTCGCACATGTCATCGCCTGGAATCAGAATTTATTTGACCATACGATCATATTAAATACAGCATATATATATATATATATATATATATATATATATATATATATATATATATATATATATATATATATATATATATATATATATATATGCTGTATTAAATATGATCGTATGGTAAAATAAATGATTCTGATTCTGATTCCAGGCGATGACTTGTGCGACAAACGGTGGCGCCACAGCACGGAGCCTGGATAACCGAGGCCATAAAGCTGTGGTGTACGGGCGAGCCGGTAGTTGATCATCAATCTGTTAAGAACATAGACATATTATAGCTATAGTACAATATGTACTGTATATAATAACAATGAATTTTAACAGAGAATGTCAACCACGGGAAATAATGGATGAATCTCCACTTTCTGTCGTAAAATATAAAGCATGCGTGAAAATAAGGAGTGCGAAGCGGACAACTTCGAAGCACTGTCATTGGAAGATTTCACCCACAATTTTATTCCGATATAGAAACAACATATTTGCCGTATTTTGGCAACAAGAGATTGGGTCGGCCGGCAAAGGCTTATTTTCCCTTGTGTTTGGATTTATATATATAAAGGGTCGCAAATAAATGATTTCCCTTGACCCTGTTATGTCGTAAGACCTTCTAAGGTCGACTACATTTAACAGGGTCGGTCGGGTAACTGGAAACACAAATATTATTCTGGTACGCCTTTGGGAAACCAATTGAAACAAAAGCGTGCGTGTTTTAAGCTAACAGTATTAAAACGCAGCACTTAAAATTAATCGTCCCTAAATTATTATAATTGGGCGTTTATGTTAAAGAAATAATATGAATTTATCACTGGGTTATTATTTTAGATAATAACATTAATTTTGCCGTCCAAATAAACAACTGAATTATTGGGGACCAAGTCAAAAGAAGGATTGATAAAATTAATACAGTAATCACGTCACTATTTGTAACTCACCATGTCTATCAAGTGCGTGGTTGTTGGCATCGACGCAAAGCGACCGCGCAAGCAGGATACAAACAACAAAGAAGGTTGTAAAACCCAATTCTCAAAATTGCTTCAGAAGTTTAGAGTAGGGCTGGGCCTAGAACCATCCGCCATATTTACAACGTACTCGATTGGACCTAATCGGTAGCAGCAGACAGGGTAGCCCAAGCGATCGTGGTTGTATTGTTGTCCCAGACAATCAAGTATAGTCCTTGCATAGTTTAGGGCGCAGCTAAAGGCCGCGCATCTCATTCAGTAGTTGACGTTGGCGGGGACCAAGAATGTCATAGTTTCATTACATATAAAATCATGCGAAGAGTCAACTAGGTCAAACAGTTGGATTTCGCCGAGACGGCTGTACTGTATATTTCCCTATAATAGACTGCGTGAAGAGCGGTCTGGCGGGTGTGGAGAGCGGGCGGCGAAGGATGGGGAGTGGAGACGGGTGGTGGGGAGTGGAGACGGGTGATGGGGAGTGGAGACGGGTGGTGGAGGATGGGGAGTGGAGACGGGTGGTGGAAGATGGGGAGTGGAGACGGGTGGTGGAGGATGGGGAGTGGAGACGGGTGGTGGAGGATGGGGAGTGGAGACGGGTGATGGGGAGTGGAGACGGGTGGTGGAGGATGGGGAGTGGAGACGGGTGGTGGAGGATGGGGAGTGGTGACGGGTGGTGGAGGATGGGGAGTGGAGACGGGTGGTGGAGGATGGGGAGTGGAGACGGGTGATGGGGGATGGGGAGTGGAGACGGGTGGTGGAGGATGAGGAGTGGAGACGGGTGGCGAAGGATGGGGAGTGGAGACGGGTGGTGGAGGATGGGGAGTGGAGACGGGTGATGGGGAGTGGAGACGGGTGGTGGAGGATGGGGAGTGGAGACGGGTGGCGAAGGATGGGGAGTGGAGACGGGTGGTGGAGGATGGGGAGTGGAGATGGGTGGTGGAGGATGGGGAGTGGAGACGCTTGATGGGGAGTGGAGACGGGTGGTGGAGGATGGGGAGTGGTGACGGGTGGTGGAGGATGGGGAGTGGAGACGGGTGGTGGAGGATGGGGAGTGGAGACGGGTGATGGGGGATGGGGAGTGGAGACGGGTGGTGGAGGATGAGGAGTGGAGACGGGTGGCGAAGGATGGGGAGTGGAGACGGGTGGTGGAGGATGGGGAGTGGAGACGGGTGATGGGGAGTGGAGACGGGTGGTGGAGGATGGGGAGTGGAGACGGGTGGCGAAGGATGGGGAGTGGAGACGGGTGGTGGAGGATGGGGAGTGGAGATGGGTGGTGGAGGATGGGGAGTGGAGACGCTTGATGGGGAGTGGAGACGGGTGGTGGAGGATGGGGAGTGGAGACGGGTGATGGGGGATGGGGAGTGGAGACGGGTGGTGGAGGATGGGGAGTGGAGACGGGTGGCGAAGGATGGGGAGTGGAGACGGGTGGTGGAGGATGGGTGGTGGAGGATGGGGAGTGGAGACGGGTGGCGAAGGATGGGGAGTGGAGACGGGTGGCGAAGGATGGGGAGTGGAGACGGTGGTGCAGGATGGGGAGTGGAGATGGGTGGTGGAGGATGGGGAGTGGAGACGGGTGGCAAAGGATGGGGAGTGGAGACGGGTGGTGGAAGATGGGGAGTGGAGACGGGTGGCGAAGGATGGTGAGTGGAGACGGGTGGTGGAGGATGGGGAGTGGAGACGGGTGGTGGAGGATGGGGAGTGGAGACGGGTGGTGGAGGATGGGGAGTGGAGACGGGTGGCGAAGGATGGGGAGTGGAGACGGGTGGCGAAGGATGGGGAGTGGAGACGGGTGGTGGAGGATGGGGAGTGGAGACGGGTGGCGAAGGATGGGGAGTGGAGACGGGTGATGGGGAGTGGAGACGGGTGGTGGAGGATGGGGAGTGGAGACGGGTGGTGGAGGATGGGGATTGGAGACGGGTGGTGGAGGATGGGGAGTGGAGATGGGTGATGGGGGATGGGGAGTGGAGACGGGTGATGGGGGATGGTGAGTGGAGACGGGCGGCGAAGGATGGGGAGTGGAGACGGGTGATGGGGGATGGGGAGTGGAGACGGGTGGCGAAGGATGGGGAGTGGAGACGGGTGGTGGATGATGGGGAGTGGAGACGGGCGGCGAAGGATGGGGAGTGGAGACGGGTGGTGGAGGATGGGGAGTGGAGACGGGTGGTGGAGGATGGGGAGTGGAAACGGGTGGCGAAGGATGGTGAGTGGAGACGGGCGGCGAAGGATGGGGAGTGGAAATGGGTGGTGGAGGATGGGGAGTGGAGATGGATGATGGGGAGTGGAGACGGGTGGCAAAGGATGGGGAGTGGAGACGGGCGGCGAAGGATGGGGAGTGGAGACGGGTGGTGGAGGATGGTGAGTGGAGACGGGTGGTGGAGGATGGTGAGTGGAGACGGGTGGTGGAGGATGGGGAGTGGAGACGGGTGGCAAAGGATGGGGAGTGGAGACGGGTGGCGAAGGATGGGGAGTGGAGACGGGTGGTGGAGGATGGTGAGTGGAGACGGGTGGTGGAGGATGGGGAGTGGAGATGGGTGATGGGGAGTGGAGACGGGTGGTGGAGGATGGGGAGTGGAGACGGGTGGTGGAGGATGGGGAGTGGAGACGGGTGGCGAAGGATGGGGAGTGGAGACTGGTGGCGAAGGATGGGGAGTGGAGACGGGTGGTGGAGGATGGGGAGTGGAGACGGGTTTCAAGTCTCAAGTGGTTTACTCCAAACAGCCCAAACTTGGGCTAACGCAGGAGTTTGTGGTGGACTGTGCACATGCGCTGTGGGTGGTACATTCGATTAAAAGACTAGTATCATTAATGTTGCTGAAATGGTTTTTATCTGATAGTTTTATTTATTTTATGTATAGGATGTTTAACCAAATTTTTGAATAGGTTGGTTATGTGTATGGATACTGTCGCTGCCTTGCCACATGCACACATAGACAGTCTCCACACCCACACCATGGATAAGTTTACGCTGGGCACTGTGTTTTAAAGGCCGTTTAGGTGAGGAGGTGTGGTGAAAGGGAGTTCCATAATAGCTTCTTGAAATGATTTTGGGCTTTTTTTATGTTGGTAATTTTTGGTGGAATCATATTCCATATGGGGTGGTGGAGGATGGGGAGTGGAGACGGGTGGCGAAGGATGGGGAGTGGAGACGGGTGGTGGAGGATGGGGAGTGGAGACGGGTGGCGAAGGATGGTGAGTGGAGACGGGTGGTGGAGGATGGGGAGTGGAGACGGGTGGTGGAGGATAAAATGAAGACCATTGCATTTATAGGACACCTGGGGGCTATGTATTGTCCACGGGTTCGAGAGCGAGTTAATAGGCCTGGAGGGGGGGTGATCTCAATAATGTTGTTTAGAATTTTGTAGAAGGTTGTGGCTTGTTTGATAATGCACCTTCGTTCGAGGGTTGGCCATCCAAGGGCAGTAATTAGATCTGCTGGATTTGTGTTCCGGCTGTAAACATTTTAAACAAATCTGGCAGCAGTGTTGCACTCTTTCAAGGCTTTTAACTTGTGAAAAGGTGTGGGGATTCCATATGGGTGAAGAGTAGTCGAGTTTTGGCCGGATTAGCATGTTGTAGGCTGTTTGCTTAACTTCGGGTTTACATGGGCCAAGACTTTAATCATGCCTAAACATTTCGAAGATTTTGAAGTTATGTCAATGACGTGATTTGTCCAGGTTAATTTGGAATCCAGTTTTACTCCGAGGTATGAGTGGCTGGATACTGTGGATAATGGCTGGCCAGAAAGCGAGTACTTGTGTGTGCTGGGTTTAGTTTTGTTTGTTATTGGAAGGTGGACGCATTTAGATACATTAAATTCCATTTGCCATTTGTCTGACCATGTTTGGAGTTGGCTTAGGTCAGTTTGGAGAATTTCGTGGTCGGTTTTGGAAGAAATTTTACGATATATAATACTATCATCTGCAAAAAGGCGTATAGAAGATTTGATGTTCCCATTTATGTCATTTATGTAGAGTAAGAAGAGGACAGGTCCTAGAACTGAACCCTGTGGGACACCAGATGTGACATCTGTGATGTCCGACAGTGCACCGTTAACTGAGACTCTGTTTGCGGTTGGATAGAAAAGATTTGATCCAATTTTGAGTGTTTCCAGTGATTCCGTAGGAGGTCAATTTTGATAGAAGACGTAGGTGAGGCACTTTGTCGAAGGCTTTAGCAAAGTCAAGCAGGATTGCGTCAATTTGGGTCTTGTTGTCCATAGCAGTCATCCAGTCGTGGACTGTCTCAATGAGTTGAGATTCACAAGACAGTCCCGACTGGAATCCGTGTTGGAAGTGGAGAATGATGTTATGCTTGTGCAGGTGTTTCCACATGTTGCTTAGGATGATATGTTCCATTACTTTACAGAGGATGCAGGTTAGTGATATGGGTCTGTAGTTAGCTGGGTCAGATTTATGGCTCTTTTTGTGTATAGGAGTTACTAATGCTTGTAGCCAGTCATTAGGAAGTTTACCTGTGTTGTATGATTGTTGGGAAATTTTGGTGATGATGGGAGCTATCTGCTTTGCAGTTTCTTTAAGGACTCTGGCTGGGAGTTCATCTGGACCTGTAGCTTTGTTCTGGTATAGATTTTCCAGCTGCTTTATTACGCCATCTATGCCAATTTCGACAAGGGGGATGTTGGGGTAAGTAGAGGCGGCTATTTGGGGGATGGGGTGCTTTTCTTGGGTAAATACAGAGCTAAATTGGTTGTTTAGGGCATTTGCTTTACCACGATCATTTATTATTGGCTGGTCGTTTACTCAAAGTGTGGGAATGCCAATGTTTTCTCGTTTATTTGCCTTAATAAATGAAGAGAATCGTTTTGGATTAATCTTCAGGCTGTCTCCAATGTGGTTGTTAACATAGTCTTTGTAGGATTTTGCTACTGCTTTAGTAGCTTGCTTTCGGAGTTCCTTAAATTTTTCCCAGTCACTGTTTAGTCCAGTTTGCTTTGCCTTTTTGTGGCTTTTGTTTCGTCTTCTCTGCATTCTAATTAGTTCACGTGTTATCCAGGGGAGGTGGGTTTTAGCTTTTGTGTATCGTCTAGGTATGTTATTGTTAATCAAGGTAGTCAGACGTTCGCGGAAAAAGGTCTAGTTTATGTCTATGTCCTGTGAGTTGGGGTCGATGTCGAAGTACTCAAGATTTAGTTTGTCTATGTCGTCTTTGAGTTGGTCCCAGTCTGCTGATTTGTAACTATAAACTTGGTGGGGGGGTTTCTTGTTGCGAACTGGGTTTAAGTTGACATTGAAGGTCACGGATTCGTGATCGCTCATACCAGGAGTGGTATGGGTGTTGATGATAATGGAGGGATTTGAGATGAGTATGAGGTCAAGAATGTTGTGTGGGGTCGTTTACCATGTTCTGCAGCCCAAGGTCGTTAGTTATTTCTAGTAGTTTGTTATGCTTGCTGGCAGTGCTGTTATTGGTGGTCTGGTGATTTGTCCATTTGATATCAGGGAGGTTAAAATCTCCGGCTATGACTACGTTAGGGGGAGTTTTTTGTGATCTATATAGTTTAGTTAGGGAGTCGTGGAGAGCTTCAAGGGATTGGAGGTGGTCATTTGGGGGTCGATAATAAGATGCAAAGTATATGCATTTGTTTCGTGCAAAGTGAATTTTTTTCAAAATTATTTCACAATTTGAGTTTAAATTTTGGAGGGGTTCAGCTACAATGTTGTCACGGAAGGCTATAAGGACTCCACCGCCATGGACATTCCTGTCCTTTCTGATGGCCTCATAGTTGGGTGGTAGGAAAGAGTATGTAGCATAGTTTGCATAATTTAGTTTCAACTAGAAATATGATGTCTGGGTTATTATATTGAATAGTTGCCTTTAGTTGGGTCGCTTTTTCTATGCTCTTAACGCTGTTGGTGTTTATCAAAATTCCTTTAAGTGTGTTTCCTTGGGTTTTCTTGTGGCGTTCGGGGGTTGAAGTGTTTTGGGGGTTTGGGGCGAAAATTAAGCCTGCATTTTGTGATGTGTGGAGTGTTGGGGTACTAAGCGTGGAGCTGTCAGACTGGGTGTTGGTAGAAATGGATTGCTCATTTCTAGATGGAGAAGTGGTAATATTTGGAATTGGGCGCCCATATGGGCCAGGGTTTGGGTGGATGTCGCCTGAGAGTGCTATCAGTCTGCTGAGGTACAGATGTGTAACAATGTCTGATTTGAATTTGATTTTGGGTGGGAATTTAATTCGGGGTTTCAAAGTTAGGGCATGTTTGGTTTAATTTTGATCGAGATACGCGTTGGCATGTTCCAATGATCTTTGCTATTAGGAGAGTGACGGTGATTATTTGCGTTAGCCCAAGGTTAATCCGCGTGGAATGCGGGACTAGGTGAGGCGAATATTTCCTAAAGGGACATCTGAATTGGAATACATTTTGTAGCATGGTTTTCTGAAAGTTAGATCCAAATGCAAACAGTGGCGACTTGAAGAAAAGTAAGCTTACTAATGAAATGCTTAGCGATAAAATGAAAAGAACTCGCCCGGACGGCGCCGGCAGTGGGAGAAAAATACTTTGTTTACACAAAAACCACCATATCGCGTACACGGGTTGCGTTTCATTTCTTGTACATACAACAAATACATTAATCCGCTATAACAATACTTACTTTAGTAGGAATTCTGTAACAACGTACATGCTGATAAAGTCAAACAAGCTTTATTCTTGAGAGTTACATCTTCTGCGAGTTCCCGAGTCTTCTGGGAACAAGCGTCAAATTCATTTTGATGAATTTAAACTCAAATTGTGAAACAAGTTGTCCAAAAATGTTGAGCTTCGAACAACAAATACATATTTCAGTATAACCCCCTCACAACCATCTAATAACTACTACCCCCCCCGTACTAGTGGAACACATTAGGCAACCATCGTTGCAATTAACCTGATTGACGAACATGCGATTTTTGACATTTTCTTAATCTGTTAACATGTTAACACAGTCACTGTGTAACACAAACCAACTGTGGTTTACGAATGATTACATGCCTGTCTGTGTGACATTGCTGGTTTACTTTCCATTGCTGCTACGGCCGTGCCTTCTTCGTCGCTTCCTGCCGTCGTCGCTACTGGAATGGCTGGAACTGCTCGAGTTGCTCGGCTCTTGCGGTCGCTTCCGTCTTTCTCTCACGTTGTTCTCCTGCCTGGAGTCTTCTTCCTCAGAGCTGCTCGAGTCTCCTGAACTGCTGCTTGAATCTTGGCCATGGTTTGACGCGCTGCTGCTGCTGCTGCTGCTGCTGCTGCTACTGCTACTGTCGCTCTCTGTCTGATCTCTCCTACCTCTACGACTACTCCTTGAAGCGTTCTCGTTTTTGTTATTCTCATTTCTCTTTATCTTTCCCCGGCCTGATGAATCTCCAGAATGTCTGCCGTTTTTTACATGATCTCGTGAAGATCTCGTATTTCTCAGCTGTCTCACATTTTCTTCTTCTTCTTCACTGCTGGAACTACTAGAACTACTGCTACTTGAGTCACTGTCTTCTTCTTCCTCTTTCTTCCTCTCCGTCTCCTTTCTTGGTGCATCTCTGCCAACCTTAGCTTGTGTACTTCTGTTTCTCTCCTCCTCTCTACCAACTCTAGCTTTTGCATTTCTCTCTTCCTTTTCTCGTTTGTCAGTGTTTTCTTCACTGCTTTCACTACTGCTAGATCCATCCTTTTGTTGCTCGCTGTCACTGCTGGAGCTATCCCTTTGTCCTTCCCCATCTTTCCTCCTTCCTTCCCCTTTAGTCCCTCTTTTTTCTTGATCTTCCTCCCCACTACTCCTGTCACTACTTCCCCCTTCCCGCTTTAACTGTTCACCGCCATCCTCTTCCTTACTTCCCTCATTCTTATGCTGAATTCCTTCCACCAAGTCTTCACTTTCATCAACATCTTTATCCTCATCCACACCATGTCCTTCCTGCCCCCTTCCCCCCTCCTCCTCCCCATCTTCCCCGCCTGTCTCTGCACTCTCTTGCTGCATCTTCCAGCGTCTTGCAATGGCCAACAACTTGAGATTTGGCTTCGCAGTCTCGTCGTCAGGGAAGATGTAATCATAGTACTCTTCCCATCCGGCGTCCGTCTGCAACAAGTCACCAACCACTCTTACGTAACAACGTCGTATCTAAGGAGGTTCACATTTAGATCAGTTTGTATCAAACACGTTACCAATATATATTCTGGGGTCAATGGGTCATCTAGGCTTAGAGCCCCACCAGAGATAAATATTATATTAAACTTTCATGGAGCTTAGACGCACCACTGTGGTTCACTGGGTGATTCGTTTGTTAAATCTCAAAATATCACCACTTTAAGGGGAAATACGGCAGCTAGAATGTTTTTTGAAAGAAATTACTCAAAAAGTGTTTCCTCCGTATACCAACAGACTGTATGTTTACTATCAAGTTCACCTTTATGACAATAACCTCTAAATTAGTTTTATTCATGGATAAAGCTGACATCTACAATGTAATCAATGCAGTCATTACATTTTTGGTGGCCGTTTACAAGAAATGACATTTTGGCAGCGAGAAAGTACTACACTTTGTACTTTTTAAAATAACAAAAGTTTTTGTTTTGTGCACTATTTTGGGGGTAGTGAATAAAAATGTGTTAACAAATGTTACCATTTTGAATATCAAAACTTTTAAAATTCAGAAAAAATATTCATATTATTGGAATTTTTTAGAGGAGTTCTAGAGTTAACTAAGCCAGTGATGACTGTGAAAGTATAACGATAAAATATCCATTACTTTTTAAGTGTTGTACTTTTTTAGAGGGGCTATAATTCCTTCATATGGTGGCCATTTTGTTTGTTGCCATGGAAACGGGGGAGGGGGGACCACTGTACAGTTTGGGCAACTGTTTTAGCAAACACAGAATACACAATTTCAAGAACACAATGCAGGAAAAAGAAATGAAAAGAAAGAAATGTAATACTTATGAAAATGCTGATAGAAAATCAAACAAATATAATAAATCATCTCTATTCATGCAACTATTAATGCCTTGAACAAAAACGAGGCAATTATTCTTTATTGTGGTGCTAGCAATAATAAATTCACGATGGTCCAGATCTCAAGCCAGGTACATGGATCTGGACATTACAGCAACAACCCAACCATGTTACCCCTGTAGGGTGAAGACACTCACCCCAGCCTCTGTTTGCACCTTCCTTCTCTTCTTCACCTTGTCTGGCAACAACTTCGAGACGGCTGTCCTTGATGCCTCGTCACCAAACTCGTACTGAAACACCAGTCAATAGTAATACTTCCAGAGCACTTCATTAGTAAGCTGATGCCCACAATACCACAACAGAGGCGTGGTTGTGTAGTGGTTGTGTAGTGGTTGTGTAGTGGTTAGCACTTTACATGCCACAGTTCTGGGTAAATGTGGTGTAAAAACCTGGTTCTCAACATTGTGGACTGTGTATTCCTCGTGACTCGTGATGATCATGTTAATATCAGTCCCGTCTCATTAATTGTGGATGTAAAAGAACCATTGAGGATGACATGGCAGTGACCACCCTCGGTGCCCTGGCAGTGACCACCCTCGGTGCCCTGGCAGTGACCACCCTCGGTGCCCTGACAGTGACCACCCTCGGTGCCCTGGCAGTGACCACCCTCGGTGCCCTGGCAGTGACCACCCTCGGTGCCCTGGCAGTGACCACCCTCGGTGCCCTGGCAGTGACCACCCTCGGTGCCCTGGCAGTGACCACCCTCGGTGCCCTGGCAGTGACCACCCTCGGTGCCCTGGCAGTGACCACCCTCGGTGCCCTGGCAGTGACCACCCTCGGTGCCCTGGCAGTGACCACCCTCGGTGCCCTGGCAGTGACCACCCTCGGTGCCCTGGCAGTGACCACCCTCGGTGCCCTGGCAGTGACCACCCTCGGTGCCCTGGCAGTGACCACCCTCGGTGCCCTGGCAGTGACCACCCCCGGTGCCCTGGCAGTGACCACCCTCGATGCCCTGGCAGTGACCACCCTCTGTGCCCTGGCAGTGACCACCCTCGGTGCCGTGGCAGTGACCACCCTCTGTGCTCTGGCAGTGACCACCCTCTGTGCCCTGGCAGTGACCACCCTCGGTGCCCTGGCAGTGACCACCCTCAATGCCCTGGCAGTGACCACCCTCGGTGCCCTGGCAGTGACCACCCTCGGTGCCCTGGCAGTGACCACCCTCGGTGCCCTGGCAGTGACCACCCTCGGTGCCCTGGCAGTGACCACCCTCGGTGCCCTGGCAGTGACCACCCTCGGTGCCCTGGCAGTGACCACCCTCGGTGCCCTGGCAGTGACCACCCTCGGTGCCCTGACAGTGACCACCCCCGGTGCCCTGGCAGTGACCACCCTCGGTGCCCTGGCAGTGACCACCCTCGGTGCCCTGGCAGTGACCACCCTCGGTGCCCTGGCAGTGACCACCCTCGGTGCCCTGGCAGTGACCACCCTCGGTGCCCTGGCAGTGACCACCTGGCTTGGTGATAATGTTCTGAAAAAGGTTGCCTAGTAAGTGGCATCACAAGACCATCACATGATATTAACCACAACATATACAGACTGGTTTGTTAATAGAACTGCTATGTGCTGGAAAACAACTAGAAAATACCAAGTGATTTTATTTGTACATCTGTCTGATTTTCTTTGCTCTCCAAAAGCATCTAACAAATATTTAAAACATAACATAATCGAAAGTACACTCCATTTTTAAAGGCATAGATGAGATGGTGAGTAGATTGTACCTCAAACTCCTTCCATGACTCGAGCAACACCAGTCTCTCTTCCTTCTCGTCTGCCTGTTTGAAGGTCTGGTTGGCACGGCGGTACACGTCCCTGGCTTGGGCCACATTCTCCGGGCCGCCCACAGACAGCTCAAACTGACCATAGCTGATCCATACCTGAAACACACACAACATGTACCATGGGTGGTCGGTGGCAGGTCTATATATATACCTGAAACACACATGTACTATGGGTGGTCGGTGGCAGGTCTATATATACCTGAAACACACATGTACTATGGGTGGTCGGTGGCAGGTCTATATATACCTGAAACACACATGTACTATGGGTGGTCGGTGGCAGGTCTATATTTATACCTGAAACACACAACATGTACCATGGGTGATATACACTATTCTACTGGAAATTATATTATGTGAAACTGCAGTTCTAAACAATCTACAAACTGATAGCTATAACTCCAATATAAATAAAGTGTAACCAGTTGAAAAGCCCTTTCCCTTGTAATGGCATCTTATAACATAAAGTCATGTTTTAAACATGTCACAGTCGGAGAGTGTAAATGACTTCAACGTTAGTACAAACAAGAACAAGTTTGACTAATACGTCTTACTGAGTTCCAAGCACAAATATATTACTGTACATTTGTAAAACGTGAAATATCACAGGCAATTATATACTAAATAAGGGTAATAACCTTTCAAACTACAAGAAATGGTGTGCAGACATACGGTTTCAGATCTTAAATATTTACAACTACTCACAACTTCACCTAGCTGTGAAATGCTAAATTTTAGGAGTTATTCTGCCAAATCTTATTTCTTAATTAGATAAATATTATCTCTTCATGTGACAAAAGGTACAAAGTTATATGAATACCTTTATTTCTACCCTCTCTGAACCCCAAATGTGAACGTTTTGTGAGAATTGATCATAATAAAATATACCTGAAACATGTACCATTACCATACCCTGAAGCCCAAAACTGAACAGCCTACAGGTCTGGGTAGTTTGTTTTTGAGTAATGGTTTAGCCAGTGTCTGTGCATTGTGCATTGCTCCGTGGCTTGTACCTGATATAGCAACAGGTGAAATAAGATGCAAGTAAAACATGTTGTAAGCTTCCAGTGATACAACAATAATGGACTGTTATATATAACTTTACTTAGGATTAAATAATATTACTTTTGAACAAATCAATAAAATAATTATTGGTATACTACCGTGTTGTTCCCCATAGTAGCGCACTACCTAGTAGCGCACTACCTAGTAGCGCACTACCTAGTAGCGCACTACCTAGTAGCGCACTACCTAGTAGCGCACTACCTAGTAGCGCACTACCTAGTAGACGCACAAACCCTTTTTGGAGAAGTGAAACCATGCGCAAAAACAGATTTTCAGGAGTGAAGGCAGTGGAGGCGGTGGAGGCAGTGGAGGCAGTGGAGGCGGTGGAGGCGGTGGAGGCGGTGGAGGCGGTGGAGGCAGTGGAGGCGGTGGAGGCGGTGGAGGCGGTGGAGGCGGTGGAGGCGGTGGAGGCGGTGGAGGCGGTGGAGGCAGTGGAGGCGGTGGAGGCGGTGGAGGCGGTGGAGGCGGTGGAGGCAGTGGAGGCGGTGGAGGCGGTGGAGGCGGTGGAGGCGGTGGAGGCGGTGGAGGCGGTGGAGGCGGTGGAGGCAGTGGAGGCGGTGGAGGCAGTGGAGGCGGTGGAGGCAGTGGAGGCGGTGGAGGCGGTGGAGGCGGTGGAGGCAGTGGAGGCGGTGGAGGCAGGCTAGATGCTAATGACAGCAGTGCTACTGCGGCTGGCGTCACCTTGCGGACCCTTTAGAAATAATTCATAGTGTATATTTTTAGTCGCAACGTGGCACCACATTGTTATCGCTACTGGCTGCTTTCGTCAAATGTCTGTGAAAGCACTAGGACTAGATTTTATCGCTCATTCGCTGTCAGCAAAGCGTGCGAGTTTGAACTGTCTATTTAATGATGCTCAAAGAATCAAGTGGTGGCCGGCTGACGTTGTTTGTCTGGAATTACAAAAACCGCAAATGAACGTGCTTTTTCAGTGTCTGTCTCGCACGTTTTTGTAGTGTGCCGATTGAGTGTCATTTGGTTTGGTACATGCGCTGAAACTGCACCTTTGCTAAGTGCAAAACAAACAACGCAACACCTCATTGTAGGCCTACATTAAGTTTATTTAGCACCATCAAAACAATTCGAAGCACATGTAGATTGGACAAAATATATCACACAAAACAAGCTCTAGTTACGAAATAGGTCGGTGATCAATGACATGGTTCCCGAGTCATTCCCTAGAAGTGCCCCGCATTATTCGCATAGTTCACAGTGGCGCCACACTGCGGATTAGGTATCAGTCTGATTTAGAGGCTGATTTCTCCCATAGTGGCAGATCCTGATTCGGGCCACGTTTGAGAACTAATAAATGCGCACCCAAGCCTTCGCACTCGCACCCATGCCTTCGCACTCACACCCAAGCCTTCGCACTTGCGCACTGCCCGTCTATAGGGAACAACACGGTGTACAGAGTCTGATTTGTAATGCATACATCAACTGATGACATATTTCTGCTGCTAGACAGTGCTAGTATTACAATCTTCCACTATGCAGTATGATGTTAACTAGGTAATGTTGCTAATTTGTGAATTTAATTTGAATTGATCACAAATGAATTGGAATTGATAATTTTTTTGAGTACACTGAATTGGAATTATTCCTTTATAAATACATGTGAATTGGAATTGATGTGGAATTGAGAAAAATTAATTGACCCCAGGTCTGAAGCCACAACAAAGATGCGAGATGGAGAAGGACATCACAGATGTCTTCGGGATGGCAACAGTGGAGGGGAGAATAGGTGGAGAAAGACATTGAATTTTAAAAAAAGATTTGGGCTGCGACGTCCTGAATAGGGTATGCAAAGTGAAGAAGAATATTCATGATTAGGCCTGTTGCACAGGCCTGCTTATTTGTAGTACAGGTTTGTCTTTTGATCATGGTTTTCAGGCTGAAACTGTATAAAGACAAACACGTGTACACAGCGAAACATTATTCTATAATAAAATATAATGGAACTCTTGGCTTAAAGGTCCTAAATCAATTAAATTTTTTCTGGTCATCTCGTTTTAGAATAATTTCTCAAAAAATCAAACCTAGTATCCACTATGACACGCTAGCTCATTTGTGCAGATGTGTTATTTAATTTTGATGAAATCAGTGGCAGGCATGGGGCAATTAACTTGAAAAGTTAATTAATTAAATTACAATTAAATCAGAAATTCTCCAATTAAATTAACCTCACACATTTCTCAGGTTAATTAAATTAAATTTACCTCTCAAATTCTTCAATTAAATTAATTCATTTTAATTCAATTAACAATTAAATCATGTGTTGGTAGAAATGTTTACACATTTAAAACAGTTCTAAAAACAAGACTTGTAACAGAAATGTGTTTTGTAACTTTGTTGGAAACAGATTTGTTCATACAATATCTACATGCCAAGACATGTCTTCATGGGGTATTTGATAACTTCTTAAAAGTTGTAGATACTTAAAAAATCAAAAAAATCTGAAAGAATTGAAAAACTATGGCTGAAGAGTTTGGAGTTTCCTCCTACATTCAGCCACCTAATGAACAAAACAGGGCAACCATATACATGCTTTATAGGCACCAAGTTATTATTTATCCAGTGTTTTATACTAAATCATTATGTTTCCCCTTTACACACTAGCATTTAAATATGTATACACTATTTTTATGCAACACTAGAACCGGCTTGCTTTTGATTTAAGTTGGCACTGTAAAAAGATCCAAAACTGAAGCTATATTACCTTCTCTACATCTCCCCGTTAATGGTTATATGTACGTATACATATAGTACATTTTAAAAATATAGATGCATATGTCTATTGACCCCATTTGGCTGCAAGTTGCTTGTGCCAAAGGTGTGTTCTGTGATGTTCTCCCCTCCCATTCACACGTGCCTGAACCGGATCTCTCTCAGGCTAGTGGTTGGAACAGTGACTGCAGGACTTCTGGAAATGCCTGTGTAAAATGGCTGTGAACTATACAGTAATACCGACTGTTAAATGAGCACTTAATTGAGAGTTAAGTAGGAATTTGTCAATTAAATTAAATGAACCCCCTTTGGTAAAGTTAATTAATTAAATTAGCCTTTCTGGAAAAGTTAATTAATTAAATAAAATTAACTTAATTGAGTTAATTCAATTAACAATTGAAATTAACCCAAGCCTGATCAGCTGACAAATTATTAAATTATTGTTAACTGCATCCAGTAAAAATTGGTGGAAAAATTGCAATGATTTAACGATTAAAGTTGATTATTTCGACGATTAAAAAAAATACAAACTTTTTTATTAAACCAACTGTGCATTAACTATTCATGTGCTACGGATCAACAAATCTAATTTGTGGTGGGCCAAATTAATTGAGTTTTAACTGTAGGTCTTAACCTGCAAGAGACTATAGTCCTGACCTTCACATGGTGGGTCCTCTGGAGAAGGCGTTGGTACAGCTGGCGGGTCCGGTCGTATTCTTCCAACTCTATCTCAAAGTCAATGTAGGCCTTCCATAGCACCTCGGGCATGTCCAGCTTTGGCTGACCAATGGCCAGTTCAAAGATGGCCCGTGCTCGGTCCAGGTCACCCAGGATCGTTTCCAGTTCACAGTACTGAAAGCAGAGTTGTTACAATCCAAGTCATATTTAAACTCCTTTATTTCTGTATAAAATTCTAATGTTTTTAAGGGTGGTATCACCATAAAAATTGAAATTTAAGGGAATATTTTTAAAACAAATATACAGGAATAAAAAAAATTGGGAATTTGGAACTTCCTTTAAAATAGTGACAGCATGCAAGAGCCATTTGGGTAGCTATGCTCTACTGTCACATGTTATGAATGACTTGATCACCACAAGAAAATGGATATGCATCAGCCACGTGTTGAGAAAGGAGGATGACTATGATACAGCAAAAACAGCCTTGAGATGGCCCCTGAGGGAAGATGGCTAAACATAACATAGAGAACAGTTTCTTTGTAAACTATAATATTAGAATATAGACTCAAGGCCCAGGGTACAACGCTGGACAGGTGTGCAATTACATCACAGTCTAGTGAAAGTGAACACCTGATAGAGACATTTCTATGATGCAAGAACAAAGTTAGATTATCTTGACACAAGTTGAGTAGTGCACATGCCTACAACACATGCCTACAACACATACCTACAATAACACACGCCTACAACAACACATGCCTACAACAACACATGCCTACAACACATACCTACAACAACATACGCCTACAACACACGCCTACAACAACACATGCCTACAACACATGCCTACAACACATGCCTACAACACATACCTACAATAACACACGCCTACAACAACACATGCCTACAACAACACATGCCTACAACACATACCTACAACAACATACGCCTACAACACACGCCTACAACAACACATGCCTACAACACATGCCTACAACACATGCCTACAACACATACCTACAATAACACACGCCTACAACACATACCTACAACAACACACGCCTACAACAACACATACCTACAACAACACATGCCTACAACACATGCCTACAACACATACCTACAACAACACACGCCTACAACAACACACGCCTACAACAACACACACCTACAACAACACACGCCCACATCAACACACGCCTACAACAACACATGGCTATATCAACACATGCCTACAACAACACATGCCTACATCAACACACACCTACAAAAACACACGCCTACAACAACACATGCCAACAACACATGCCTACAACAACACGTCACTACCTTCATCCATGTGGTGCAGTTCTCCGGTGAAAATGAAAGAAATTTATCATAGAGGATTCGACAACGTTCAAACTCTCGCAGTTGAATCTCCAGATCAATGTAGCCACGGAAGAGTTTGTCTTTGGGGCACTTGCCAAGGGAAACACCCTGAAAGGAATTATAAACACATGTGTATGGCTCGGTAGTAGTGGTTATATCGTTGGATTCTCAATCAAGAAGGCCAGCACTCAAATACTCCTGATGTTATTGTTAATATGTATATTTCTTTTGGCTTTATACCTTTGACAAGACTAATAACGTTTTAAGTCAGATAACTATACGTAGCGGCATGCCAGTAGTGGTTATAACGCGGCACTCTCAGAGCACCAAAGCCCCAATCCTATTGTTGTTTTTATTTTTCAAAGCTTTGGCAATTTAATTAACTCTGCATTGCATCAGTTCATAACTCAGTATGTGGCAACAGACAGTGGTGGATATATGTGAATGGATCATTTAGACACATTAAATGCATTGCATCAGTTCACTCACAACTCAGTATGTGGCAATAGACAGTGGTGGATATATGTGAATGGATCATTTAGGCACATTAAATGCATTGCATCAGTTCACTCATAACTCAGTATGTGGCAATAGACAGTGGTGGATATATGTGAATGGATCATTTAGACACATTAAATGCACTGCATCAGTTCACTCATAACTCAGTATGTGGCAATAGACAGTGGTGGATATATGTGAATGGATCATTTAGGCACATTAAATACATTGCATCAGTTCACTCATAACTCAGTACGTGGCAACAGACAGTGGTGGATATATGTGAATGGATCATTTAGACACATTAAATGCACTGCATCAGTTCACTCATAACTCAGTATGTGGCAACAGACAGTGGTGGATATATGTGAATGGATCATTTAGACACATTAAATGCACTGCATCAGTTCACTCATAACTCAGTATGTGGCAATAGACAGTGGTGGATATATGTGAATGGATCATTTAGACACATTAAATGCATTGCATCAGTTCACTCATAACTCAGTATGTGGCAACAGACAGTGGTGGATATATGTGAATGGATCATTTAGACACATTAAATGCACTGCATCAGTTCACTCATAACTCAGTATGTGGCAATAGACAGTGGTGGATATATGTGAATGGATCATTTAGACACATTAAATGCATTGCATCAGTTCACTCATAACTCAGTATGTGGCAATAGACAGTGGTGGATATATGTGAATGGATCATTTAGACACATTAAATGCACTGCATCAGTTCACTCATAACTCAGTATGTGGCAATAGACAGTGGTGGATATATGTGAATGGATCATTTAGACACATTAAATGCACTGCATCAGTTCACTCATAACTCAGTATGTGACAACAGACAGTGGTGGATATATGTGAATGGATCATTTAGACACATTAAATGCACTGCATCAGTTCACTCATAACTCAGTATGTGGCAATAGACAGTGGTGGATATATGTGAATGGATCATTTAGACACATTAAATGCACTGCATCAGTTCACTCATAACTCAGTATGTGACAACAGACAGTGGTGGATATATGTGAATGGATCATTTAGACACATTAAATGCATTGCATCAGTTCACTCATAACTCAGTATGTGGCAACAGACAGTGGTGGATATATGTGAATGGATCATTTAGGCACATTAAATGCATTGCGTCAGTTCACTCATAACTCAGTATGTGGCAATAGACAGTGGTGGATATATGTGAATGGATCATTTAGACACATTAAATGCACTGCATCAGTTCACTCATAACTCAGTATGTGGCAATAGACAGTGGTGGATATATGTGAATGGATCATTTAGACACATTAAATGCACTGCATCAGTTCACTCATAACTCAGTATGTGGCAATAGACAGTTGTGGATATATGTGAATGGATCATTTAGACACATTAAATGCATTGCATCAGTTCACTCATAACTCAGTATGTGGCAACAGACAGTTGTGAATATATGTGAATGGATCATTTAGACACATTAAATGCACTGCATCAGTTCACTCATAACTCAGTATGTGGCAACAGACAGTTGTGAATATATGTGAATGGATCATTTAGACACATTAAATGCAGAGGCACAAACCCAGAAAATAAAGATGCAGAACCTAGAAAGAATGACTGAAGATAGAAATGGAAGGTGTTGATTGTACTCTGCCTTGTGTGCAAGACAGCACAGGGAGGGGGTCAAGTAAATACACTGTGGCTGTAGAGTGTTGATTGTACTCTGCCTTGTGTACATGATGGCACAGGGAGGGAGTCAAGTAAATACACTGTGGCTGTAGAGTGTTGATTGTACTCTGCCTTGTGTGCACAATGGCACAGGGAGGGGGTCAAGTAAATACACTGTGGCTGTAGAGTGTTGATTGTACTCTGCCTTGTGTACACAATGGCACAGGGAGGGAGTCAAGTAAATACACTGTGGCTGTAGAGTGTTGATTGTACTCTGCCTTGTGTACATGATGGCACAGGGAGGGAGTCAAGTAAATACACTGTGGCTGTAGAGTGTTGATTGTACTCTGCCTTGTGTGCACAATGGCACAGGGAGGGAGTCAAGTAAATACACTGTGGCTGTAGAGTGTTGATTGTACTCTGCCTTGTGTACATGATGGCACAGGGAGGGAGTCAAGTAAATACACTGTGGCTGTAGAGTGTTGATTGTACTCTGCCTTGTGTACATGATGGCACAGGGAGGGAGTCAAGTAACTACACTGTGGCTGTAGAGTGTTGATTGTACTCTGCCTTGTGTACACAATGGCACAGGGAGGGAGTCAAGTAAATACACTGTGGCTGTAGAGTGTTGATTGTACTCTGCCTTGTGTACATGATGGCACAGGGAGGGAGTCAAGTAAATACACTGTGGCTGTAGAGTGTTGATTGTACTCTGCCTTGTGTGCACAATGGCACAGGGAGGGAGTCAAGTAAATACACTGTGGCTGTAGAGTGTTGATTGTACTCTGCCTTGTGTACATGATGGCACAGGGAGGGAGTCAAGTAAATACACTGTGGCTGTAGAGTGTTGATTGTACTCTGCCTTGTGTGCACAATGGCACAGGGAGGGAGTCAAGTAAATACACTGTGGCTGTAGAGTGTTGATTGTACTCTGCCTTGTGTACATGATGGCACAGGGAGGGAGTCAAGTAAATACACTGTGGCTGTAGAGTGTTGATTGTACTCTGCCTTGTGTGCACAATGGCACAGGGAGGGAGTCAAGTAAATACACTGTGGCTGTAGAGTGTTGATTGTACTCTGCCTTGTGTACACAATGGCACAGGGAGGGAGTCAAGTAAATACACTGTGGCTGTAGAGTGTTGATTGTACTCTGCCTTGTGTACATGATGGCACAGGGAGGGAGTCAAGTAAATACACTGTGGCTGTAGAGTGTTGATTGTACTCTGCCTTGTGTACATGATGGCACAGGGAGGGAGTCAAGTAAATACACTGTGGCTGTAGAGTGTTGATTGTACTCTGCCTTGTGTGCAAGACAGCACAGGGAGGGAGTCAAGTAAATACACTGTGGCTGTAGAGTGTTGATTGTACTCTGCCTTGTGTACATGATGGCACAGGGAGGGAGTCAAGTAAATACACTGTGGCTGTAGAGTGTTGATTGTACTCTGCCTTGTGTACATGATGGCACAGGGAGGGAGTCAAGTAAATACACTGTGGCTGTAGAGTGTTGATTGTATTCTGCCTTGTGTACATGACGGCACAGGGAGGGAGTCAAGTAAATACACTGTGGCTGTAGAGTGTTGATTGTACTCTGCCTTGTGTACATGATGGCACAGGGAGGGAGTCAAGTAAATACACTGTGGCTGTAGAGTGTTGATTGTATTCTGCCTTGTGTACATGACGGCACAGGGAGGGAGTCAAGTAAATACACTGTGGCTGTAGAGTGTTGATTGTACTCTGCCTTGTGTACATGATGGCACAGGGAGTGAGTCAAGTAAATACACTGTGGCTGTGTGTTGTACCAGTGTGTCTTGTCGTTACCGCCAGGTGTAACTCACCAGAATCTTGCGAGCCTTGCTGAGGTTCTTCTGGCGAACCTCAAAGTGTGCATACATCAGCCAGACCTTCGCAAACGTGAACTTCTTGTGTGGAATGAGATGTAGACAAGCCTCATAGACTTGCCGAGCCCGCTCAGTGTCCTCTGTCTCGAGTTCCTCGTAGAGTGCGTAGTTGATCCACAGGTAGATGTAACGGCGCCAGTGGCGTTTTTCCTAATAAATTATTTATCTTTAGTGTTAGACCAATAAAATATAACGTTTCTCATCGGATCATTTATTGTCTGCCAAATTCCTCTTTTACACAATTTCTGACAGAAAAAATATTAGAAAAATAAAGATTAAGACATGAAGCATAATGTTGTTAATTTAGATGAACTCTGAGATTTGAACATTCACATAGACAGAAACTCGTTTGGAATAAAAATGTTACAGGCCAATTAACCACTGACAAATGTGTGGATTCATATGGCTTTATACAGAATGTCAAGTTAAAAATATGGATTTCAACCCAAAAAGGTGACAGGTGTGGAATATAACATTCTTGCCATGTGACACACCTTTGAAGGAGGAATGTTTGCGATGGCCCTCTCGTACACTTCCCTCGTCTGTTCTGCCTCTTGTTCGCTCTCCATCAGTCGCAGGTAGTCAAACCACGCATCGTAGTTATGAGGGTTGACCTGAACTTCCTGGCAGTAAACACACAAGAGTGTTAGTGTCAACTTGTGTTAGCTCAGCACATAAACTAACTGACTTTTACTTTGAATCCTACAGTTCACTGATACATTTAAACTGGCAATGTTTTCTATTGGTCAGTGTTCCGCATATAATAATAATAATAATAATGTTTTTTTTTCAGGCAAGAGCCCATAATATTATAAATACATACAGGTTAAAAAAAAACATACATATACACACATGATGAACAATAGAGAAATATATATATAAATATACATACATGACGTGTAGTAAAATATATATATATAAGATAAGTAAGGATAAAAAAATATATTTGTATAAAAGTACAAACATCATGAATTAAAAGCATACAATTGATCAATCCAATGTTTAATCAATGGACTTTGATAATAAATAAAAGTGTGAAGATAATTCACAAAAAGTATATTGTCGGATTTTTCCAACCAGCATAAAAGGCTAAAAATAAAAAAACTGATGAGCGAATACGATTATTAAAGGATTTAACATAATTAGTAGCGAACATATGGCTTGCACTACAGTGTGGTGACAGGTTGTGTATAATTCTAAAACTGTTGTTATAAGCGACAGTAATACCTTTCAGACTCTGTTTTCTAAAATGACACCAAAGATTTGAGGTGTACATTGAACCACAGTATGAATTAAATAAAGTTGTTTTAATGGAATTGTTGACTACACTTACAAATGTTTGCCTGCAGACAGTTTTCACTGTGAGACAATTGCCAAGCATTTGTTTTTCAATTTTGGAATGGATATTATGATTTGTTGATTTCATCTATACTTGCATGCGAACAAAGGCAAATAAGAACACTGAACTACAGACAGATACACCAGTACAAGATCCTTTGACTACACTTACAAATGTCTCAATTGTGAGATATTTTGTTGAATACTTCATGAAATGTTTTTTTTAATTGAAAGTCTCAGAAAGCAAAGCAACTAGTCAATACAATAAATTACATGACAAACTTATGCCACCATGCAAGACATTGCTTCATACCTCTTCATACTTGAACTTTCGCTTGCTAACGATGACGTCTTCGATGCCGGCACGGTCCCCGTACTTTTTCTCGTGGATGGTGTAGTTCTTGTAGATCTCGTCACATCGTTCTTTAGACAGATGCTCCAGTGCGTACTTGTATATGGCCCGAGCCCGGTCATGCTGAATCATAATAATAGGAAAACTTCTATCCTGAAATTTCCTCAGAAAAGCCAGCTGAGGTGTCCACTGTCAGTCAGAGGTGTCCACTGTCAGTCAGAGGTGTCCACTCTCACTCAGGTGCCCACTCTCACTCAGGTGCCCACTCTCACTCAGGTGCCCACTGTCAGTCAGGTGTTCACTGTCAGTCAGGTGTCCACTCTCACTCAGGTGTCCACTCTCACTCAGGTGTCCACTCTCACTCAGGTGTCCACTCTCAGTCAGGTGCCCACTGTCAGTCAGGTGCCCACTGTCAGTCAGGTGTTCACTGTCAGTCAGGTGTCCACTCTCACTCAGGTGTTCACTGTCAGTCAGGTGTTCACTCTCACTCAGGTGTCCACTCTCACTCAGGTGTCCACTCTCAGTCAGGTGCCCACTGTCAGTCAGGTGTTCACTGTCAGTCAGGTGTCCACTCTCACTCAGGTGTCCACTCTCACTCAGGTGTCCACTCTCACTCAGGTGTCCACTCTCAGTCAGGTGCCCACTGTCAGTCAGGTGTTCACTGTGAGTCAGGTGTCCACTGTCAGTCAGGTGTCCACTGTCAGTCAGGTGTCCACTGTCAGTCAGGTGTCCACTCTCACTCAGGTGTCCACTCTCACTCAGGTGTCCACTCTCACTCAGGTGTCCACTCTCAGTCAGGTGTCCACTCTCAGTCAGGTGTCCACTCTCACTCAGGTGTCCACTCTCAGTCAGGTGTCCACTCTCACTCAGGTGTCCACTCTCAGTCAGGTGCCCACTGTCAGTCAGGTGTTCACTGTCAGTCAGGTGTTCACTGTCAGTCAGGTGTCCACTCTCACTCAGGTGTCCACTCTCACTCAGGTGTCCACTCTCACTCAGGTGTCCACTCTCACTCAGGTATCCACTGTCAGTCAGGTGTCCACTCTCACTCAGGTGTCCACTGTCAGTCAGGTGTCCACTCTCACTCAGGTGTCCACTCTCACTCAGGTGTCCACTGTCAGTCAGGTGTCCACTCTCAGTCAGGTGTCCACTCTCACTCAGGTATCCACTCTCACTCAGGTGTCCACTGTCAGTCAGGTGTCCACTCTCACTCAGGTGTCCACTCTCACTCAGGTGTCCACTCTCAGTCAGGTGTCCACTCTCAGTCAGGTGTCCACTCTCACTCAGGTGTCCACTCTCACTCAGGTGTCCACTCTCAGTCAGGTGTCCACTCTCACTCAGATGTCCACTCTCACTCAGGTGTCCACTTTCACTCAGGTGTCCACTCTCAGTCAGGTGCCCACTGTCAGTCAGGTGTTCATTGTCAGTCAGGTGTTCACTGTCAGTCAGGTGTCCACTCTCACTCAGGTGTCCACTCTCACTCAGGTGTCCACTCTCACCCAAGTGTCCACTCTCAAAGTGTATATAATATAGTATTAAAGATGTTACATATGGCAAATTTCACAGATTTTTCTTCTGCCAAACAAAGATGTTCCGGATGTCTTCAACAAGGTGACCAATTGTTAGACCTGCTAAATGCATGTTTTAAATGGTTCATCTGTAGAATGTTGTGCTTTTCATACAGATTCTATATTATACATTTATAGATTGTTTAATGTCATAAAATGTTGACAGTATGGACATTTGTTAATGTTGCTAATAGTTATATTACTAAGATAGACACATAGAGATGGAAAACATAAAATATGAAGACAATAAAAGACATGAAGGTCGACTTGGCAAAAACAGAAACAAGAATAAAAAGAATGCCACAGAAAAATTAAATATACTTACTTCTTTTTGTTGTTCCTCAAATTTTGCAAATGAGATGAGGAGTCTCTCGTCGACATTGTCATCACCAAAGAATTCGACGGCCCGCTCATAGATGCGTCGAGCACTGTTGATGTAGTTATTTCTCTCCTCGAACTTGGCATATTTGATCCAGTTCTTCACCTCTGGGTGGACGATGACAAGTGCGGGAAGTGAAGGAGCCGCAATGTGCAAACTGTTGTCTTACCAATTTATGAACTGCACATTTACCTAAAACACCCCCCCAATTCCTCGAGCTAACCTCGAATCAGGCTTGATGATGTAATGTATACAGTTGGTTTAATAAGAGTTCATACATTTGTTAAAATCATTGAAAGAATTGACTTTGATCGTTACATTGGGTAACTTGATCGTTACACTGTGGAAATTGGTCGTTACGCTGGGTAACTTGGTCGTTACATCGGGGAACTTGATCGTTACATTGGGGAACTTGATTGTTACACCGGGGCACTTGATCGTTACATTGGGTAACTTGCTAAAGTGAGACTAGTCTGTTATAGTGCAAAGAGTCAGACCACTTTTGCCAGGGCAGAGAATACTAGGCAACTGATGTCTAGTCATGTCTCAATGACGTAAAGGATATATCGTTCATAGATGGATCTGGCCCGGTCGAGTTCCTTGTATCTTAGCTCAAAGTTGATGTAGGAATGCCACGCCTGTTCTTCAGGTTCCCATTCCATCCACCGCTCGAACACCTGCCTTGCCCCTATCAAACAACACCACAGTAATGTCACGCATCTACACAACTCAACACTTAGACATAACAACACCACATATTGTCACGCCACTACACGACTTAGACACAACACCACATATTGTCACGCCACTACACGACTCAGACACAACACCACATATTGTCACGCCACTACAAGACTCAGACACAACACCACATATTGTCACGCCACTACACGACTCAGACACAACACCACATATTGTCACGCCACTACAAGACTCAGACACAACACCACATATTGTCACGCCACTACACGACTCAGACACAACACCACATATTGTCACGCCACTACACGACTCAGACACAACACCACATATTGTCACGCCACTACACGACTCAGACACAACACCACATATTGTCACGCCACTACACGACTCAGACACAACACCACATATTGTCACGCCACTACACGACTCAGAGACAACACCAGAAAACTTTAACTAGAAAAGACCTACCGGTACATTTGACCATTCCATGGCACTGTACAATCAAATTAATACTAAAGGTATCAATAAGATAAAAGCACTACTATATATAGAAACAGTACATTATAGATGCACGATGATAATTATATTGTTTAAGTTATGTAAAAAGAATTAATAAAGGTAAATATTGTTCTTTTTAATGTATGATTGATATGTACCAAATATAAAAAATAACATACATAAACGGTACAGCTGTATAATTTGTGGAGTTTATTGCAAATGTCTAAACCACGATTGGCAAATTTTCTCGTGAATGTTTATATGAGTACTCGAAACAAATGGGATAAACTGTTCAAAAGATTTAAGAAATTTGGGCTTAGAAATAACTTTCCTGTCTAACTGGTTTACCAATTAAAAACCAAGAACAAACATGGCAAAGACACAGTGAATGCTAGTTTAGCTGATCTCACCTGCGATGTTCTTCAGCATCTCCTCCATGTAGGTGTACTTATACCAGAACTGGTTGGCCCGGGGCAGGATAGTGACTGCGCGGTCCCACACGTTACGGGCGTGATTCACCTGGCGATTCCTTCACACACAAAACATTCCTGCAACACTCTGACTAAAATGGCACGTCAGGTTTAAGACTGACATGTTACGGGCGTGATTCACCTGGCGATTCCTTCACACACAAAACATTCCTGCAACACTCTGACTAAAATGGCACGTCAGGTTTAAGACTGACATGTTACGGGCGTGATTCACCTGGCGATTCCTTCACACACAAAACATTCCTGCAACACTCTGACTAAAATGGCACGTCAGGTTTAACACTGACATGTTACAGGCGTGGTTCACCTGGCGATTCCTTCACACACAAAACATTCCTGCAAAACTCTGACTAAAATGGCACGTGAGGTTTAACACTGAACAGACTTATAACCTTTTAAGACATATACTTTGACAATTTTAGATCTTTTACCATGACAAATTCAATACAAAATAACTATTTGTTAAGACTTTTTTAAAAGTCCCTTTTAAGACCTTTTCAATGTCTTACAAAAAACAAGACACATTTTAAAGACTCCACAACCACCCTGGATAACATTCCTTCTACTTGATTCATATAATATTTACTTGCAGTGTAGGCTCAAAGGGATAACAACAAGCTTAATATTGTATGTACTACATTAAAAAATTATTTATAGGTAAAATTTGATGTTCAATGCGTCTAACTCGCAAAGCGTGCATAAAATTCGAAGTTAATGAGATGGACAATCATGTGGTTTTATGACGTCACTTGTGACATGGGCTTACATTCAGTCAGTGATTTTTTGGCAATGCTTCAGTTTAGTTTCACTTGAGTTACTACAGCAAATGATGGCGATGTAAATTTTCCAAAATAAAAAGTATAATGTAACGACTTCAAACCGCTGATGGCAAGTGATACCGCAGAATCACCTTTGTATTCAGTTTACAGTTAGCAACACCAGTAGCCTTTGACTTCGATCTTATTTACTCTCTGACCAAACCATGACAATGACCACATAGAGCTGCCAAACTTCTCATATATCTACCATATGCATACATATAACGTGGTCAAACATTACTCTTACTTCCAAATAAAGATAAACGAAAACTTGCCATCTCCTACGCCTAGTTTCGAGGAGCTAGGCGTAAGACACTTCATGTGCTCGCTACATAATCATTAATGTGCTCTGAAGTCGAAGGTACCAGAGTTGTGGGCCAAACTCTCCAAAGAATGCTGTCTGAAATCACTGTGAGTCGACATCACCTGTATCCATGCTGACAGTTAACTTAGATCCTAGGTGGACTGTGGTCGCCAACGCCCATGTCACTGCCTGTGTTCTAGGGATTGGAGGCATCAACATAGCTTCCACTACAGGCAATAATGTTGGCGCAACATCTTCTTTCAAAGAGACTTTAGCACCAGGATTGCCCAGGGCTGCACCTTCTCTGGTCTAGATCGCAGTTGAAACATGTTTTCTCGAAGCAGGCAAAGCTGGTCATGCTTCATCAGCTCGGCTTTTTTTGCTCCGTAGGAACTTAAATTACATGTTACTATATTCTTACTACTGTTTCCATTACAATCAAATGCCACACCATAAACCATTGACGTTCGCTTCTAAACAACCGCTATCACTGTCAACATATGGGGAATGAATGGAAAGTCCCTGTCTCATAGCACTTCCGTGTCATCAGTGATGTCACATTGAAGTTTGCTGATAAGCACAGGAAAAATATGCATAATCGAGATAGGCCGGTAGAACAGAGTATTATTTGGAATTATTAATTAATTGAATTCCAATGAATTTTTCAGTGTTGTGGAAATGGAAATATACTACAAGATGTAATATAATATCATTTCAAGCAATCATTGTTTTTATTCCCATTAAGTTGTAAACTAAACTTTTATTGCTCTTCAAGTTTGTATTCCACAATATGTTGCGTAAGAATAACAAAATGTTGTAGGAAAATATAAATATGTAGGGAAATTCTACAAATTTACAAGCATCACCTAACATGTCATAGTCTAAAGTCATTAACTCATTTCACTAAACAACTATGTAAATTACTGATTATGTTTACATGATTGCAAATCGCATCAACAAAAAAGTGGTACATACAACTGAACAAGTTCTTCCATGTTATAACAACAACTCAAGACCAACGCATTACCTCATTTCTGTCTCGGCATACTTCAACCAGACCGTGATGTTTCTATGATCGACATCCAATGCTCTTTCATACACCGACCGTGCCCTGGAAGCAATCCAGTCAGCAATGTAGTAAAATACAAATTAATTTAGCTTATATGAGGAAAGAAGTGTTTATATTAAGGCAGGCAGCAGTGGCCAAATATGTATCTTTTCAGTTGTTTTGAAATGCTGTTTAGATTATTGGCACGCAGACACATTTAGCAAATCAGTCCACAATTGGGCGTCTGTCACGGCACAATTACACTGTCAGCGTTGAAAAAAATAAGATTTTTTAAATAAAAAACTAAGATTTAAAAAAATTTAAATAGGATTTTTTTTTTAATTTATTTATTTGATTTTTTAAAAAGAAATCTGGTATATAGACATTTATACAGATATTTATAAACTCTTTCAAACATTTCTATTCAAATCGATTTGGGTACTTGTCTTAACAGAGGGTACATGATTTTTGCTTATATAGACATTTAGACAATGACCACAAGGCCTCACCCCCTGTAGTTGCATAATCTGTCTTGGAAAGGAAAGCATGCTGTGTGTCTGTGGCTGTAGCAGTGATAACTGTTGTTTGCTGAGAGGGTGGATTAGCACCTGTTCAGGGCTCTGTGTACTGCAAGTGTCTATAACCAGACTGCAAACTGGTATGGTATTAAACAATTGTAGCTAGTTCTGTCTCACTTGAGTCAACATACTGAATTGGTAACAACTAGCACAAGCTCTAAGTGGACTTTAACTCAGGGCTTCTGACTTGAAAAGATACTTCCTCTGGAAGACAAGTTTGTGTGGCTTAACTGCATTCAGAAAGGGAATAGCTCAAACATACACAATGTGCTATCTGGTGACAATACAACTACACAAGTGTGCGCACAGTGTGCTTTTGTATTAAAAACATACAAAACTTTGTTGATATTGATGCTTGTAAACAATTATTTGTGTTAAATTCATATAAATCAGCAATAAAAAAAATCAGAAATAAAAAATAATAAATCAATGGAGTGATTTAAATCAATGATTTAAATCAAACAACCATGTACACTGTCCAGTTGTCTTCCTGGACATTGTCTCTTTCAGCAGTTGGAACACGAAGAAAACAAACATTGAATTGAACTACACTAAAACCAGGAGAAGAGGAAGCTGTCGCACCTCTGCACCTCTTTCTGCCCCTCTTCCCAGGAGGCATACTTCAACCAGTTCGACATCACTGTTCGATTCTTTCGGATGTCATCCTCAAAACCCTGCAACAAATGTGGGAAAATTGTGATTCACACAAAGAAAACTTTGAAACATTAAATAATACTGATACGTTTGATGAAATTCATACCATTGTTGTGAAAAGACTCCAGTCATTGTAGAAAACAGGGTTGTTTTACAAAGACAAATCAAAGTTCTAGTTCGACACTGTTGCTTCTGTTGCCTAAATCGCAACATGTGATGATGCTTCATTAGAAGCTTGTAAAGAGTGGTTTGTCACTGTGGACTGTCCGTCAAATCACTGTGGACTGTCCGTCAAATCACTGTGGACTGTCCGTCAAATCACTGTGGACTGTCCGTCAAATCACTGTGTACTGTCTGTCACATCACTGTGGACTGTCCGTCAAATCACTGTGGACTGTCCGTCAAATCACTGTGGACTGTCCGTCAAATTACTGTGGACTGTCCGTCAAATCACTGTGGCTGTCCGTCAAATCACTGTGTACTGTCCGTCAAATCACTGTGTACTGTCCGTCAAATCACTGTGTACTGTCCGTCAAATCACTGTATACTGTCCGTCAAATCACTGTGGACTGTCCGTCAAATCACTGTGTACTGTCCATCAAATTCCAGCACAATCATAGTGACACAGTCACAGACTGGCCCCGTGAGGGTGTTTGCATGATTGATTCTTGCACTGTGATACTACAAGACAATGTGTTGGCCGACCAGTTTGGTGGTCAACCACTCATGAAAACGAATGTTTTACACAGGTCTGGTAACGAAGGTGTGTTTTACACAGGTCTGGTAACGAAGGTGTGTTTTACACATGTCTGGCAATGAAGGTGTGTTTTACACAGGTCTTGTAACGATGGTGTGTTTTACACAGGTCTGGTAACAAAGGTGTGTTTTACACAGGTCTGGTAACGAAGGTGTGCTTTACACAGGTCTGGTAACGAAGGTGTGTTTTACACAGGTCGGGTAACGAAGGTGTGTTTTACACAGGTCGGGCAACGAAGGTGTGTTTCTTACTTTTCGTTTTCTCATTCGATAGTGCTTCAACTCAGCTTCATCTGACACTTTCTGCTTCGGAGGCTGGAAAAGAAACCTTACAGTCTACTCATTCACATCGTACTGATTTCTTAATGGTCAATAAGTTGTAAAACTTCTTTCACATCTAGTTAGCATGTATTAATAATACCACAACTTATTGAAAAAAAATATTCAAAGAGTATTTATGAATTGTCATTAGTAACATTATAAAGTATGCAGAAATAATAGTAGAACTATTTATTTCCCAAGAAATCTTATTCTGCATTTCTATATATTTATTAGTTAGAAACATATGTATAAATGTACCTAATATTGTTCTACAAATTATTTGAAAAAACAAAATATACCTGGCAACAAATTAGCATCTGAAACAAAAATATTATAATGAACTAATTAACAAATGTGACAACAATAACCCTACTTTGTAAACCAATGTATTACTAGAAAATATAACGTATTTTATACCACCTGCATGCAAAACCACTATGGTTTATGTGGTAGGTATGTTTGTGTGTACAGGTATACATATGTATGCATGCAGTGTGGTGTATGTATGCAGGTATATGTATGTATGCAGGTATACGTATGTATGCCGTGTGGTGTATGAATGCAGGTATATGCATGTATGCAGGTATACATATGTATGCAGTGTGGTGTATGAATGCAAGTATATGTATGTATGCAGTGTGATGTATGAATGCAGGTATATGCATGTATGCAGGTATACATATGTATGCAGTGTGGTTTATGAATGCAGGTATATGTATGTATGCAGTGTGATGTATGAATGCAGGAATACGTTAACGTATGTATGCATGCAGTGTGGTGTATGATTGCATGTATACGTATGTATGCAGGTATACGTGTATGTATGCAGTGTGGTGTATGAGTGCAGGTATACGTGTATGTATGCAGTGTGGTGTATGAATGCAGGTATACGTATATGTAGGCAGCGTGGTGTATGAATGCAGGCATATGTGTATGTATGCAGTGTGGTGTATGAATGCAAGTATAGGTGTATGTATGCAATGTGGTGTATGAATTCAGGTATACATGTATGCAGGCAGTGTGGTGTATGAATGCAGGTATACGTGTATGTATGCAGTGTGGTGTATGAATGCAGATATACGTGTATGTATGCAGATATACGTGTATGTATGCAGTGTGGTGTATGAATGCAGGTATACGTGTATGTATGCAGTGTGGTGTATGAATGCAGGTATACGTGTATGTATGCAGTGTGGTGTATGAATGCAGATATACGTGTAC
The DNA here is from genome assembly GCA_963662155.1 of Lamellibrachia columna. NCBI lineage: Eukaryota > Metazoa > Annelida > Polychaeta > Sabellida > Siboglinidae > Lamellibrachia > Lamellibrachia columna. The sequence continues at coordinate 65,103,223 of OY759262.1, forward strand.
TAAGATATGTAGTTTTACAAGTCACCTTGTATTTCAAGAAGACACTTACCGGTTGGACAAGCTCCAGTTCTCGCTCCTTGGCCTCTCTCAACAACTGCTCAGCAGTGATCTGCACCGGCGCAGGCATCTTGTTCTTCACCTGACAGGAGAAACAGTGGTACAGGGACTCAACAAACATAGCAGGTTTATCGATGCTTTAAAATGCAGAAAGCTTTCTTAGCATGTTGGAATTCAGGACTTGTGGTTGATGCAGGTTTTATGTCAACTGATCAGGTTTTATGTCAATGTATATCTACTTCTTCTTCTGGGTACGAGTCAACCCTCTCTTCAAGGCTTATAGACTCTGTGTGTGCACGCGTGTACGAGTCAACCTTCTCTTCAAGGCTTATAGACTCTGTTTGTGTGCACGCGTGTACGAGTCAACCCTCTCTTCAAGGCTTATAGACTCTGTGTGTGCACGCGTGTACGAGTCAACCCTCTCTTCAAGTCTTACAGACTCAGTGTGTGTGCACGCGTGTACGAGTCAACCCTCTCTTCAAGGCTTATAGACTGTGTGTGTGCACGCGTGTACGAGTCAACCCTCTGTTCAAGGCTTATAGACTCTGTGTGTGTGCATGCGTGTACGAGTCAACCCTCTGTTCAAGGCTTATAGACTCTGTGTGTGTGCACGCGTGTACGAGTCAACCCTCTCTTCAAGGCTTATAGACTCTGTGTGTGTGCACGCGTGTACGAGTCAACCCTCTCTTCAAGGATTATAGACTCTGTGTGTGTGCACGCGTGTACAAGTCAACCCTCTCTTCAAGGCTTATAGACTGTGTGTGTGCACGCGTGTACGAGTCAACCCTCTCTTCAAGGCTCATTGACTCTGTGTGTGTGCACGCGTGTACGAATCAACTCTCTCTTCAAGGCATATAGACTCTGTGTGTGTGCACGCGTGTATGAGTCGCCCTCTCTTCAAGACTTCTAGACTCGGTATGTGTGCACTGTGCACGCGTGTATGAGTTAACCCTGTCTTCAAGGCTTATAGACTCGGTATGTGTGCACTGTGCACGCGTGTACGAGTCAACCCTCTCTTCAAGGCTTATAGACTGTGTGTGTGCACGCGTGTATGAGTCAACCCTCTCTTCAAGGCTTATAGACTCTGTGTGTGTGCACGCGTGTATGAGTCAACCCTCTCTTCAAGGCTTATAGATTATGTGTGTGTGCACACATGTACGAGTCAACCCTCTCTTCAAGGCTTATAGACTCTGTGTGTGTGCACACGTGTACGGGTCAACCCTCTCTTCAAGGCTTATAGACTCTGTGTGTGTGTGCACGCGTGTACGAGTCAACCCTCTCTTCAAGGCTTATAGACTCTGTGTGTGTGTGCACGCGTGTACGAGTCAACCCTCTCTTCAAGGCTTATAGACTCTGTGTGTGTGTGCACGCATGTACGAGTCAACCCTCTCTTCAAGGCTTATAGACTCTGTGTGTGTGCACACATGCTAAAGTGTTGTAAGAGAAAGTAATAAAATATTTGGAAGAAAGAGAAAAGATGATAGTGTGCGTTTAGAGCTGGAATTTGAGGTTAGGAAAAGTTGATAGCACGAAAAATGCACTATCAATTAATGTTGCAAGATGGAGATCTTCTGTCTGAAAATCTCCAAACTTGGCGCTGTAGCTGCGTTGGCTGGCAGGTTATTCCAATTGGCTATTGTACGGGGTAGAAAGGTATACTGGATGAATTGCTTAGTAATTACGGGGAGTTGAGAAGCTTCAGAATGCATGTGTTGGGAGGGTCTCACCAGGGGTATAAGTTGGGGGAAGAGGTCCAGGGCAACTATGCCATGTAATGTCTTATATAACATGACAAGGTGGATGTAAAAATAGACTATGGACAAGATACATTGAAACAAGGGATGGGACAAAATATCTAGAGTATTGTAAAAGCAGGAATAAAATCCGAGCTTTAACCAGAAAGCTCTGAAAGGAGTTTGAAAAAAATTTAGCCATTCAAACTAAGAAAAACCCTAAAGTCTTCTGGAACTATTATAAATCAAAAACTACAGTTAAACAAGGAATTGGGGAACTTAATATAGACCACACAAATCCAAAATCCCAAACAACAACTGAAGACGAAGAAAAAGCAAATATTCTTGCCAACTACTTCTCCAGTGTATTCACTACTGAACAGACAGGGTCTATCCCAACTACACCCAAAGTAAACAATAAATTAGCAATGGATGAGCTAAAAGTAACTGAAAACATAATATTACTAACATTAAAAGAACTTAATATAAGCAAATCGCCTGGCCCTGATGAAATTGGTGCCAGATTACTGAGTTGTCAGAAAATATCTGTCTCCCATTACAAAAAATATTTGAAACATCTATAAAAACATCAAGTATTCCCGATGAATGGAAGGATGCCAAAATATCAGCAATATATAAAAAATGAAACAAGAAATTAGCTTGCAACTACCGTCCAATAAGCCTAACAAGTGTAGTTTGTAAATGCATGGAAAAAATTATTAGAAATCACATCATCAGTTACATGAAAGTCAATGGTCTGTTCAGTCAAAAACAATATGGTTTTATCTCTGGCAGATCAACAGTTCTCCAACTAATTAAAATACTAGATGAATGGACCTCAGAAATGGATAAGGGTAATTACATAGATGTTATTTATATGGATTTTCAAAAGGCTTTTGATACTGTGCCACATACGAGACTAATAAGTAAATTAAAAAGTTAACTGGATTGAGGCATTCATCACAAATAGACGACAAAAGGTAGCAGTAAATGGAAAAGAATCAAACTGGCACAAAGTAACATCAGAGATACCGCAGGGATCTGTCCTAGGACCCTTACTGTTTGTTCTATACGTAAACGACCTGCCAGATTTAACTAAATCCAATACATTCCTGTTCGCTGATGACATTAAGATATTTAGAGCCATAACAAATAAAAATGATCAGGATATACTACAACAAGATTTAAGTATCCTAGAACAATGGAGCGACAAATGGCTATTAAAATTCCACCCAGACAAATGTAAACACATGGAAATTGGAAAAAATAATATAGGTGAAAATTAATATTTTATGACAAGTAATAATGTTAAACATTCACTAGCCACCACAGATAAGCAAACTGACTTAGGTGTAATTATCGATTCAAAATTGTCATTTGATGATCACATAAACCAAGTGGTAAATAAAGCAACCAAAATGACAAAAATAATCCGAAGAACCTTCCAATTCCTAGACACACACATTTTTTGGCCACTATATAAGACAATGGTTAGATCTCACCTAGAATATGCCATAGCAGTATGGTATCCATATAAGATAAAACATAAAATAGCAATAGAAAACGTCCAGAGAAGGGCCACAAAAGAACTTCCTGGTATGAGGGATTTATCATATATAGAAAGACTAAAATTACTGAAGCTACCCACATTAGCATACCGAAGGCTAAGAGGAGACATGATAGAAGTCTATAAAATAATGCACGAATTGTACGATAATGAATCTGCACCAAACCTCCTGAAATGGGAGGATGTCACACTTAGATCAGGAAATAGAGGGCACTCCCTTAAAATATTTACCCAAAGAGCAAAAATAAATTTAAGAAAAAATGCATTCCCTCTTAGAGTGGCTGAACCATGGAATAGTCTCCCAAACTCTGTAGTACAAGCTAGATCAATTAACTCATTTAAAAACAAATTAGACAAATTCTGGTCTACCCAGGCAATAATATACGACTATGAATCTCCTTTAACAATAACTAATGGAACTGGAAATTATGATATAAAAATATTTGATTCTGAAGATCTGATCATGGAGGAACTGGATCCTGCAATCAGAATCGTCATAAGGTATCATAAGGTATGTCGGTATGTATCAAATATCGAGGATCCCAGTCATTACACCATTTGCCTACAACAATGACAAATGTTATTGTATATATCCAGTTTTGTCAATAATATGAATTGTGACTTTTATACAATCTTTCTTTTGTGGATCTTTGTTTGTAATTCCTATATATTTTATCTCCCAAAATAACTCCATCTAGTAAAAGCTAATCTTAAATATATTAGGTCAATGACACATATGACAGCATTCCTGCGTTTAACTATAATGTTATTTTCGACATTTCATTATTTAAAATAGGTTTCCATTATATTATCGCTCAGCGTTGATAAAAAACGTTACTTGTTACTTTTTTACCTTTGCAACTTTCGGCATTTTGGCCTTTCTTTCGGGTTCTTCTCCAGTATCGTCCATGGTTGAACGACTTTTCTTCCTTTAAAAATAAACGTATGTAATGTAATTGTGTCTCACAAACGTTCCACACGCGGAAAACACTTTATTTTCGCCTATTAGATTTCGCCATCTGGCGATTAAACCTGAATTACAAACTCGACCGCTCTCGAAAGGGGGCGCACTAATCGGTTACCATAGGTAACAAACATGGCGATGTTGCCGAACTGAGACATTCTGCGAATAAAAATTATTTCGAAATTTTTGACGACGTATGATAAGATTTGCAGTTAACGAACACTGAAACGTACGTATTTCAATGAAATGTTTTTCTTGGCGTCACGTGTACACAGCAACTGACATTAACGTGGCATAGCTAATATGATGCAGGTGCTAGTAGCTAGTAGTCTCAGTCTCTCAGTCTCAAGTGGTTTACTCCAAACAGCCCAAACTTGGGCTAACGCAGGAGTTTGTGGTGGACTGTGCGCATGCGCTGTGGGTGGTACATTCGATTAAAAGACTAGTATCATTAATGTTGCTGAAATGGTTTATATCTGATAGTTTTATTTATTTTATGTATAGGATGTTTAACCAAATTTTGAATAGGTTGGTTATGTGTATGGATACTGTCGCTGCCTTGCCACATGCACACATAGACAGTCTCCACACCCACACCAGGAGGTGTGGTGAAAGGGAGTTCCATAATAGCTTCTTAAAATGATTTTGGGTTTTTTATGTTGGTAATTTTTGATGGAATCATATTCCATATGCGAATGGCTCTGGGATAAAATGAAAAGACCATTGCATTTATACGACACTTGGGGGCTATATATTGTCCACGGGTTCGAGAGCGAGTTAGTAGGCCTGGAGGGGGGGGGGGTGATCTCAATAATGTTGTTTAGAATTTTGTAGAAGGTAGTGGCTTGTTTGATAATGCGCCTTCGTTCGAGGGTTGGCCATCCAAGGGCAGTAATTAGATCTGCTGGATTTGTGTTCCGTCTGTAATCATTTTTAACAAATCTGGCAGCAGAGTGTTGCACTCTTTCAAGGCTTTTAACTTGTGAAAAGGTGTGGGGATTCCATATGGGTGAAGAGTACTCAAGTTTTGGCCAGATTAGCATGTTGTAGGCTGTTTGCTTAACTTCGGGTTTACATGGGCCAAGAGTTCGTTTAATCATGCCTAAACATTTCGAAGATTTTGAAGTTATGTCAGTGACGTGATTTGTCCAGGTTAATTTGGAATCCAATTTTACTCCGAGGTATGAGTGGCTGGATACGGTGGATAATGGCTGGCCAGAAAGCGAGTACTTGTGTGTGCTGGGTTTAGTTTTGTTTGTTATTGGAAGGTGGACGCATTTAGATACACTAAATTCCATTTGCCATTTGTCTGACCATGTTTGGAGTTGGCTTAGGTCAGTTTGGAGAATTTCGTGGTCGGTTTTGGAAGAAATTTTACGATATATAATACTATCATCTGCAAAAAGGCGTATAGAAGATTTGATGTTCCCATTTATGTCATTTATGTAGAGTAAGAAGAGGACAGGTCCTAGAACTGAACCCTGTGGGACACCAGATGTGACATCTGTGATGTCCGACAGGGCACCGTTAACTGAGACTCTCTGTTTGCGGTTGGATAGAAAAGATTTGATCCAATTTTGAGTGTTTCCAGTGATTCCGTAGGAGGTCAATTTTGATAGAAGACGTAGGTGAGGCACTTTGTCGAAGGCTTTAGCAAAGTCAAGCAGGATTGCGTCAATTTGGGTCTTGTTGTCCATAGCAGTCATCCAGTCGTGGACTGTCTCAATGAGTTGAGATTCACAAGACAGTCCCGACTGGAATCCGTGTTGGAAGTGGAGAATGATGTTATGCTTGTGCAGGTGTTTCCACATGTTGCTTAGGATGATATGTTCCATTACTTTACAGAGGATGCAGGTTAGTGATATGGGTCTGTAGTTAGCAGGGTAAGATTTGTGGCTCTTTTTGTGTATAGGAGTTACTAATGCTTGTAGCCAGTCATTAGGAAGTTTACCTGTGTTGTATGATTGTTGGAAAATTTGGGTGATGATGGGAGCTATCTGCTTTGCAGTTTCTTTAAGGACTCTGGCTGGGAGTTCATCTGGGCCTGTAGCTTTGTTCTGGTTTAGATTTTCCAGCAGCTTTATTACGCCATCTATGCCAATTTCGAGAAGGGGGATGTTGGGGTAAGTAGAGGGGGCTATTTGGGGGATAGGGTGCTTTTCTTGGGTAAATACAGAGCTAAATTGGTTGTTTAGGGCATTTGCTTTATCTCGATCATTAATTATTGGTTGGTCGTTTACTCGAAGTGTGGGGATGCCAATGTTTTCTCGTTTATTTGCCTTAATAAATGACCAGAATCGTTTTGGATTAGTGTTCAGGCTGTCTCCAATGTGGTTGTTAACATAGTCTTTGTAGGATTTTGCTAATGCTTTAGTAGCTTGCTTTCGGAGTTCCTTAAATTTTTCCCAGTCACTGTTTAGTCCAGTTTGCTTTGCCTTTTTGTGGCTTTTGTTTCGTCTTCTCTGCATTCTAATTAGTTCACGTGTTATCCAGGGGAGGTGGGTTTTAGCTTTTGTGTATCGTCTAGGTATGTTATTGTTAATCAAGGTAGTCAGACGTTCGCGGAAAAAGGTCCAGTTTATGTCTATATCCTGTGAGTTGGGGTCGATGTCGAAGTACTCAAGATTTAGTTTGTCTATGTCGTCTTTGAGTTGGTCCCAGTCTGCTGATTTGTAACTATAAACTTGGTGGGGGGGTTTCTTGTTGCGAACTGGGTTTAAGTTGACATTGAAGGTCACGGATTCGTGATCACTCATACCAGGAGTGGTGTGGGTGTCGATGATAATGGAGGGATTTGAGGTGAGTATGAGGTCAAGAATGTTGTCAGAAGCTATGCGTGTGGGGTCGTTTACCATGTTCTGCAGCCCAAAGTCGTTAGTTATTTCTAGTAGTTTGTTATGCTTGCTGGCAGTGCTGTTATTAGTGATCTGGTGATTTGTCCAGTTGATATCAGGGAGGTTAAAATCTCCAGCTATGACTACGTTAGGGGGAGTTTTTTGTGATCTATATAGTTTAGTTAGGGAGTCGTGGAGAGCTTCAAGGGATTGGAGGTGGTCATTTTGGGGTCGATAATAAGATGCAAAGTATATGCATTTGTTTCGTGCAAAGTGAATTTTTTTCCAAATTATTTCACAATTTGAGTTTAAATTTTGGAGGGGTTCAGCTACAATGTTGTCACGGAAGGCTATAAGGACTCCACCGCCATGGACATTCCTGTCCTTTCTGATGGCCTCATTGTTGGGTGGTAGGAAAGAGTATGTAGCATAGTTTGCATCTAATTTAGTTTCAACTAGAAATATGATGTCTGGATTATTACATTGAATAGTTGCCTTTAGTTGGGTTGCTTTTTCTATGCTCTTAACGCTGTTGGTGTTTATCAAAATTCCTTTAAGTGTGTTTCCTTGGGTTTTCTTGTGGCGTTCGGGGGTTGAAGTGTTTTGGGGGTTTGGGGCGAAAATTAAGCCTGCATTTTGTGATGTGTGGAGTGTTGGGGTACTAAGCGTGGAGCTGTCAGACTGGGTGTTGGTAGAAATGGATTGCTCATTTCTAGATGGAGAAGTGGTAATATTTGGAATTGGGCACCCATATGGGCCAGGGTTTGGGTGGATGTCGCCTGAGAGTGCTATCAGTCTGCTGAGGTACAGATGTGTAACAATGTCTGATTTGAATTTGATTTTGGGTGGGAATTTAATTCGGGGATTCAAAGTTAGGGCATAATATTTTGGTTTAATTTTGAGATTTGATCGAGATACACGTTGACATGTTCCAATGATCGTTGCTATTAGGAGAGTGACGGTGATTATCTGCGTTAGCCCAAGATTAATCCGCGTGGAATGCGGGACTAGGTGAGGCGAATATTTCCTAAAGGGACATCTGAATTGGAATACATTTTGTAGCATGGTTTTCTGAAAGTTAGATCCAAATGCAAACAGTGGCGACTTGAAGAAAAGTAAGCTTACTAATGAAATGCTTAGCGATAAAATGAAAAGAACTCACCCGGACGGCGCCGGCAGTGGTAGTCCACCATCTTTGAAATTTTGGTTCATGTGTTGCGGTAAAGGGCGTTGTTTTGATTAGTTGCGTTTGTTGTCGTTTGGTTTGTCTGTTTCTGCGTGATCAGTGGATTATGTTGAGTTGTTGTACCAATTGTGGTCATTTGTTGTGTTGGTGAACATGTTGTGTTGAGTGAAATGTGTGGAGCGATGTAACGGACTCGTACCACCCCGACGCATGCGCACCATCAGTATTTTTATAAACACTAACAGCGTTAAGTTAAGAGCATAGAAAAAGCAACCCAACTAAAGGCAACTATTCAATGTAATAATCCAGACATCATATTTCTAGTTGAAACTAAATTAGATGCAAACTATGCTACATACTCTTTCCTACCACCCAACAATGAGGCCATCAGAAAGGACAGGAATGTCCATGGCGGTGGAGTCCTTATAGCCTTCCGTGACAACATTGTAGCTGAACCCCTCCAAAATTTAAACTCAAATTGTGAAATAATCACCAGATCACTAATAACAGCACTGCCAGCAAGCATAACAAACTACTAGAAATAACTAACGACTTTGGGCTGCAGAACATGGTAAACGACCCCACACGCATCGCTTCTGACAACATTCTTGACCTCATACTCACCTCAAATCCCTCCATTATCATCAACACCCACACCACTCCTGGTATGAGCGATCACGAATCCGTGACCTTCAATGTCAACTTAAACCCAGTTCGCAACAAGAAACCCCCCCACCAAGTTTATAGTTACAAATCAGCAGACTGGGACAAACTGAAAGACGACATAGACAAACTAAATCTTGAGTACTTCGACATGGGCTCCAACTCACAGGACATAGACATAAACTGGACCTTTTTCCGCGAACGTCTGACTACAACAATAACAATAACATACCTAGACGAAACACAAAAGCTAAAACCCACCTCCCCTGGATAACACGTGAACTAATTAGAATGCAGAGAAGACGAAATAAAAGCCACAAAAAGGCAAAGCAAATTGGACTAAACAGTGACTGGGAAAAATTTAAGGAACTCCGAAAGCAAGCTACTAAAGCATTAGCAAAATCTTACAAAGACTATGTTAACAACCACATTGGAGACAGCCTGAAGATTAATCCAAAACGATTCTCATCATTTATTAAGGCAAATAAACGAGAAAACATTGGCATCCCCACACTTTGAGTAAACGACCAACCAATAATAAATGATCGAGATAAAGCAAATGCCCTAAACAACCAATTTAGCTCTGTATTTACCCAAGAAAAGCACCCCATCCCCCAAATAGCCGCCTCTACTTACCCCAACATCCCCCTTGTTGAAATTGGCATAGATGGCGTAATAAAGCAGCTGGAAAATCTATATCAGAACAAAGCTACAGGTCCAGATGAACTCCCAGCCAGAGTCCTTAAAGAAACTGCAAAGCAGATAGCTCCCATCATCACCCAAATTTTCCAACAATCATACAACACAGGTAAACTTCCTAACGACTGGCTACAAGCATTAATAACTCCTATACACAAAAAGAGCCACAAATCTTACCCTGCTAACTACAGACCCATATCACTAACCTGCATCCTCTGTAAAGTAATGGAACATATCATCCTAAGCAACATGTGGAAACACCTGCACAAGCATAACATCATTCTCCACTTCCAACACGGATTCCAGTCGGGACTGTCTTGTGAATCTCAACTCATTGAGACAGTCCACGACTGGATGACTGCTATGGACAACAAGACCCAAATTGATGCAATCCTGCTTGACTTTGCCAAAGCCTTCGACAAAGTGCCTCACCTACGTCTTCTATCAAAATTGACCTCCTACGGAATCACTGGAAACACTCAAAATTGGATCAAATCTTTCCTATCCAATCGCAAACAGAGTCTCAGTTAACGGTGCACTGTCGGACATCACAGATGTCACATCTGGTGTCCCACAGGGTTCAGTTCTAGGACCTGTCCTCTTCTTACTCTACATAAATGACATAAATGGGAACATCAAATCTTCTATATGCCTTTTTGCAGATGATAGTATTATATATCATAAAATTTCTTCCAAAACCGACCACGACATTCTCCAAACTGACCTCAACTAACTCCAAACGTGGTCAGACAAATGGCAAATGGAATTTAATGTATCTAAATGTGTCCACCTTCCAATAACAAACAAAACTAAACCCAGCCCACACAAGTACTCGCTTTCTGGCCAGCCACTCATATCTTGGAGTAAAATTGGATTCCAAATTAACCTGGACAAATCACGTCACTGACATAACTTCAAAATCTTCGAAATTTTTAGGCATGATTAAACTCTTGGCCCATGTAAACCCGAAGTTAAACAAACAGCCTACAACATGCTAATCCGGCCAAAACTCGACTACTCTTCACCCATATGGAATCCCCACACCTTTTCACAAGTTAAAAGCCTTGAAAGAGTGCAACACTCTGCTGCCAGATTTGTTAAAAATGATTACAGATGGAACACAAATCCAGCAGATCTAATTACTGCCCTTGGATGGCCAACCCTTGAACGAAGACGCATCATTAAACAAGCCACAACCTTCTACAAAATTCTAACTAACATTATTGAGATCACCCCTCCTCCAGGCCTACTAACCCGCTCTCGAACCCGTGGACAATGCATAGCCCCCAGGTGTCCTATAAATGCAATGGTCTTTTCATTTTATTCCTGAGCCATTCGCATATGGAATATGATTCAACAAAAAATTACCAACATAAAAAACCAAAAATAATTTCAAGAAGCTATTATGGAACTCCCTTTCACCACACCTCCTCACCTAAACTGCCTTTAAAACACAGTGCTCAGCGTAAACTTATCCATGGTGTGGGTATGGAGACTGTCTATGTGTGCATGTGGCAAGGCAGCGACAGTATCCATACACACAACCAACCTATTAAAAATTTTCGTTTAACATCCTATACATAAAATAAATAAAACTATATGATAAAAACCATTTCAGCAACACTAAAGTTACTAGTCTTTTAGTCGAATGTACCACCCACAGCGCATGCGCACAGTCCACCACAAACTGCTGCGTTAGCCCAAGTTTGGGCTGTTTGGAGTAAACCACTTGAGACTTGAGTACTTAGTCTACTAGTACTAGTACTAGTACTAGTAGCAGTTAGTAGTGAATTACCTTAGTCTTAGACAGCGTAGTAGTGGTGCAGTGCCTAGTCGTAGGCCAAAGGGGCCAGGGATAGGCTTTGCCCTGGCCTAGGCCTATAGTCACTAGTAATAATAATAAAAATGAAATTTATTATCTGTATATGGTCGAATCCCATGAAATTGCGAGTTGCGACATTGGGGTGCATGAGGGTGACAAAAATAAAAACATAAATAACTTACAGAGGATATATTGAGAGAATAACGATGAACCTCATGCTGCTCGGGGTCCCATAACAATATATGTACACCTTCGATATATATATATATATACATATATATATATATGTGCTCTCTTCAGTGGTTGGCTCTCTTCCATCCTCTTCCATCCTCTTCCATCCTCTTCCATCCTCTTCCATCCTCTTCCATCCTCTTCCATCCTCTTCCATCCTCTTCCATCCTCTTCCATCCACGCCACGTGACCAAGAAGAAGAAGAGCAGAATTATGTAAAGTGATTATTGCAAGGAGCTAAAAAACAAGTTAGTATTAATTTATCATTAACTGATATTTTTGTTTCAACACCTTGGTGTGACTGTACGCTGCAGCATGGAGTCAACATCCTTGAATCTGAAGGCGTCTGAAGTAATCACAGCCCGACGCACAGAGTCGCTCGATGCAGCAAGCATCATCAAACTCATCAACTCTGGTACCGATGCTTTGTTTGGACGCATCAATGTTGTCAACTTGATGTGAGTATCCTACAGGGAATGTTACAAACAGCGATACCATTCTGGAAACCAGTTAAGTCCATTGAGCTATCCAGGATTTTGTCTGCGTGTGGACATTCTTTTGATCATAATTGTTCAGAAATATACCATATCAATATATAAAAAGAAAAATTCTAATTGGAAATCAACTTTTGAAATTAGTGTAATGAAAACACTAGTTATCTGTCTCATTTGTATTTCACTCCAAATTTATTTTTATTCCTGGCTACAAAATAGTTTGTTAGAGCTCAAGACGAGGGAAGAGCTGCACTGTATAAAAGCGTTGTGTTTTGTACCAGTGAGAAAGCTGTGCTGGCCGTGACGTTGTGCAACAGCGATGAAGACGTGCTTGGTCATGCCGCATTCTTCGACTATCCGAACTTACCGGGAGTTGACCCCGCTGATTGGGAGTCATGGCTCAATGATACATATGACTGCGACAAGTGCACAGCCATCAACACGCTGTTTCTGCACTACTTTGTCGCAAAGCCCGAGTACTCACACGGCTGTGCGGCGGAGATCATTCGTACAGTTTATAACGCCATCCCAGAGCTGCACTACTGCTACCTGGTGGTACCAACCGGAGTCTACCCAGGTATGTCATCAATGTAATGTATACTGGGTACCTAATCTGTATGTTCTTAATATATTTTATTCAACTAGATGTTTAAAATTAAGTGATGACATTTAAGATCAAGTCACACCATCTATGTACTGTGTGGACACAGGCCAGCCACAATGTATGGATTTCCTATAACCGATACAGGTTTTTGGGATTTGAGGAAGTATATGGCCTTTTTATAGATTTGTTTCAAATTGAAAAATTGTGATAAAGTTTGCTATTCCATGATATAATATTGCAATGCTATTGCAAAAGTAATGAAACTATCACAATGGCAATAGAGGTATTGCAATACTAATGCAAGAATAAAACTATTCCCAATAGTCAATGTACTGATGAAACATTGAGACGTTCTCCTTGATGCTGTCACCAGAAGCTGCCCTGTCGTCCGTCTTCAATGAGTTGGAACACCGACCCGAGGCCAGGGCTCTGGAGAGCTGCAGCATCTTTGTGTGTCGTAGATATGAGCATGCCCCAGTGCTACACGTCCGCCCTGCAAGGTAACCACCATCAAGACAATCTGCCAATCAAGATAAGTAAGGAAGATAGAAGAACTAGAGGACATGAAGTAACGTTAGTGAAGGAACTTGTAGATTGGATATCAGAAAGTACTCATTCTCACAAGAGGACAATAAATGAATGGAACAAAGTATCTACAGATTGTGTAACTGCTAGCAGTGTGAATATGATTAAAAAAAAAATTGACAAATATATCAGAAGGCAAGGTTAATATAGATGAATAATCATTGGACTCTCGATAAGCCAACGACTTCCTTGTCCACTTGCCGCCTGGTGTTTTGTTTTGTGTGCCTCAGCTGCTCACCATACTACAGTTAGGAATTCAAGCAATACTAGAACTGCTGTCAGTGTGGTAAGAAATCAACTTCCTCTGTTCTGTACGGTTCTTGTACTGTTCCGTTCTTATTGCGTCTTTAAAGCAGGTGTTTTTTTGGATGGCAAATCTAGTTACAGTTAGATATTAGCTTCATTTAATTTTGTACTATGATTTTGACGGTGTGAATGGAGCACCTACTAATAAATGAGGTGTCATGGTTTCCAGGGTGAGAGATCACGATGACTTGACCCCAATTTTCAATCGTCAGAGCACGATGTTACAGAACATGTATGGTGAGTACTTCCTGGCCGAACTGATTGAGGCCCAGGATGACACCATGCAGTGCATCGTCGCAGAGGTGAGGCTTGTTTCTTCTCTCGTTCATTCAACAACAGTTCAACAGCACTTTTAGTAAATGTCCCCCAGTCAACTCGACCCCAAGTCAACTCGACCCCAGTCAACTTGACCCCGGTCAACTCCATCCCAGTCAATTCAACCCCTGTCAACACATAGGTCCTTTCTCATTAACTTTTTTTGCTTGTCTCACTTCGGACTCATTTTGCAAAAAATTGAACCTATCTGGTATTCACTATAACATGCATGTTTGTACAAATTTGTTATTTAGTTTGTGTTGTGAAGTCATTGGACAAGCTATTAATTTATTATTGATTTGGTTAACATTTTGGGATGAAAAAAATGGCAACTCAACATACTGTGATATAAGTGGTGCAACTCTACACACTATGACATAAGTGGTGCAACTCAACATACTATGACATAAGTGGTGCAACTCTACATACTATGACATAAGTGGTGCAACTCAACATATTATGACATAAGTGGGGTAACTCTACATAGTATCACATAAGTGGTCCAACTCTATATACTATGACATCAGTGGTTCAACTCTACATACTATGACATAAGTGGTGCAACTCAACATACTATGACATAAGTGGTGCAACTCAACATACTATGACATAAGTGGTGCAACTCTACATACTATGACATAAGTGGTGCAACTCAACATACTATGACATAAGTGGTGCAACTCAACATACTATGACATAAGTGGTGCAACTCTACATACTATGACATAAGTGGTGCAACTCAACATATTATGACATAAGTGGGGTAACTCTACATAGTATCACATAAGTGGTCCAACTCTATATACTATGACATCAGTGGTTCAACTCTACATACTATGACATAAGTGGTGCAACTCAACATACTATGACATAAGTGGTGCAACTCAACATACTATGACATAAGTGGTGCAACTCTACATACTATGACATAAGTGGTGCAACTCAACATATTATGACATAAGTGGGGTAACTCTACATAGTATCACATAAGTGGTCCAACTCTATATACTATGACATCAGTGGTTCAACTCTACATACTATGACATAAGTGGTGCAACTCAACATACTATGACATAAGTGGGGTAACTCTACATACTATGACCTAAGTGGTCCAACTCTACATACCATGACATAAGTTGTGCAATTCTACATACTGTGACCTAAGTGGTGCAACTCAACATACTATGACATAAGTGGTGCAACTCTACATACTATGACATAAGTGGTGCAACTCAACATACTATGACATAAGTGGTGCAACTCAACATACTATGACCTAAGTGGTGCAACTCTACATACTATGACATAAGTGGTGCAACTCAGCATACTATGACATAAGTGGTGCAACTCTACATACTATGACATAAGTGGTGCAACTCTACATAGTATCACATAAGTGGTCCAACTCTATATACTATGACATCAGTGGTTCAACTCTACATACTATGACATCAGTGGTTCAACTCTACATACTATGACATAAGTGGTGCAACTCTACATACTATGACATAAGTGGTGCAACTCTACATAGTATCACATAAGTGGTCCAACTCTATATACTATGACATCAGTGGTTCAACTCTGCATACTATGACATAAGTGGGGTAACTCTACATAGTATCACATAAGTGGTCCAACTCTACATACCATGACATAAGTTGTGCAATTCTACATACTGTGACCTAAGTGGTGCAACTCTACATACTATGACCTAAGTGGTGCAACTCTACATACTATGACATAAGTGGTGCAACTCTACATAGTATCACATAAGTGGTCCAACTCTACATACTATGACATAAGTGGTCTAACTCTGCACACTATGACATAAGTGGTGCAACTCTACACACTATGACATAAGTGGTCCAACTCTACACACTATGACATAAGTGGTGCAACTCTACAAACTATGACGTAATTCTATTCACACCTTCATAAGTTACCCGATCTAATGATCAAAGTAAATTCTTTCGATGATTCTAACAAAACTATGCACTCCTTTATTAAACTGACTGCACATATTATTTAAACTGACTGCACATATTATCTAAACTGACTGCACATGTTATTTAAACTGACTGCACATATTATTTAAACTATCTTGCAGGTGGATGGTGCAGCAATTGGCTTTATGAGTTTGACCACTGAAGTGGACAGTGATCTGTTGAATGACTGCTTTGAACTGGGAACCTTCCATGGACTTAGAAAACCTCACGAAGATGACATTCTGAAGAGACCCGTGGTGGAGGTGTCCGTGCAAGGTGGGTGGTCTTCTTTTCAATATTAATTGGTTCTGTGTATGCTTATGGACTTCCTGGTTGATAAACTCATTCTATTTGATATTCCAAAGCAAGTGTTTATTGGGAAAACATGCTAGTTTCTGTTCAGTTGTTTTTGTATTTACTTTAAATACAATTCTTGGAAATACAACTTCTATGGGGTCGTGAACTTGTTGTTGCTCTCCTCCTTCGCCAGCCTCACCCCAGACTCCAGCTTCACCCCAGACTTCATCTCACCCCAGACTTCATCTCACCCCAGACTTCATCTCACCCCAGACTTCACCTCACCCCAGACTTCAGCTTCACCCCAGACTTTACCTCACCCCAGATTTCAGTTTCGCCCCAGACTTCACCTCACCCCAGACTTCAGCTTCACCCCAGACTTCAGCCTCACCCAAGACTTCAGCCTCACCTCAGACTTCAGCTTTGTCCCAGACTTCAGCCTCACCCAAGACTTCAGCCCAGACTTCAGCCTCACCCAAGGACTTCAGCTTTGTCCCAGACTTCAGCCTCACCCAAGACTTCAGCCCAGACTTCAGCCTCACCCAAGGACTTCAGCTTCGTCCCAGACTTCAGCCTCACCCAAGGACTTCAGCTTTGTCCCAGACTTCAGCCTCACCCAAGACTTCAGCCCAGACTTCAGCCTCACCCAAGGACTTCAGCTTCGTCCCAGACTTCAGCCTCACCCAAGGACTTCAACTTTGTCCCAGACTTCAGCCTCACCCAAGACTTCAGCCCAGACTTCAGCCTCACCCAGGACTTCAGCTTCATCCCAGATTTCAGCCTCACCCAAGATTTCAGCCTCACCCAAGATTTCAGCCTCACCCAAGACTTCAGCCTCACCCCAGATTTCACCTCACCCCAGACTTCAGCCTCAGCCCAGACTTCAGCCTCAGCCCAGACTTCAGCCTCAGCCCAGACTTCAGGGATGAAGAGAGGAGCACCAAGAAGTCGTATTTCCAAGTCGTGAACTCAGAATTAAAATGGAGCCTGAATTGGTCTCTTGGAAATATGTGGTGCATGTCGTGAACATCTATTCCCCTTTTCTTTTTGTCTTGTGGTGCATTGTGTGAGCTTCCTGAGAGTGATGGTGACCTCCATTACATATGTACCTCCTTCAGCCGGACCACGCAATGTTCTCCTCTTGTTCCAGGCTCAGGCAGTCGACCAGCATCTGTCAAGTCTGACAACTCGGCTGTCTCCAAGAAATCTGTGGATGGGGCTGTGGTCGGGTCAGTTGGTCAAACGGCACAATCTGGCACTAGCTCAAGAGGTAAGAGCAAATGTTATTTTTTAAATGTTTAACAAGATTTATAAAGTTTAGTACATTTAAGTGAATTTAACCAAATTTAATTTAAGTAAATTTAAGTAATTTAAAAAAAAGTAAAATATTGAAAAAAAAATTTTTTTTTACACAATCATTTTTATTTTATAAAATATTTTTTTTTCTTACAAAATATTTTTTTTTACTACATTTTAAAACGTTTGACTTACTTTACTAAACCTAGATAAACTTAAAAAATTTATTGCAACATTTTGATTGTTTTTTTTTAAAGTAAAACTTTTTTATACAACAATTTTACAAAAAATGTACAAAATAATTTTTTTTCTTACAAAATACTTTTTTACTACATTTAATTTTTTTTACTAAACCTAGCTAAACCTAACAACTTTTAATGGCAACATTTTTATTATATTTCCTACTGACCTAATACTAAAATAGTTCCAAACAGTTACTGCAGCAACCGAGGAAGCCCTAGTTCCAATATTTGTTTCAACTCTGTAGTTGAAGCAAACTACATAGTTTGCTATGCATAGTCCTAGTCATTATTATTGTCCCCTAGTCATTATTATTGTCTCCTAGTCATTATTATTGTCTCCTAGTCATTATTATTATTGTCTCCTAGTCATTATTATTATTGTCTCCTAGTCATTTACGTGTGGTTCTCAGGGCGCCTCGGTTTTCACCGTCACTACCACTACTTAAACAGTTACACTGGCTTCCAGTTTCTTATCGAATTAATTTTAAGCTGTCCACTCTTGCATATCGTGCTCTATCTACACAACAACCATTCTACTTGGCTAGTCTCCTGCATCTTTCAAATATCCCTAGGCAGCTAAGATCATCAGTTTCACAACAACTTATTGTACCTAAAACAAAACTTAACTTGGGTAAACGTGCTTTCTCTGTCGCTGCGCCTAGGGTCTGGAATGAACTCCCTATCGCTTTGAAAACATCCGAAACTATTGCTATTTTCCGTAAAAAACTCAAGACATATCTATTCCAAATTGCATTCCCACCATAAATGTTCGGTTGTCCCTCGTTCTGATACTGACTTTTGCGCGTCCTTGTTTACGATTACGCCTACTGATTCTGTTTTGTTGCGCCTCTGAGCTCAGGTTCCTGAGGATATAGGCGCCATAGAAGTCAATTATTATTATTATTATTATTATTATTATTATTGTCACCTAGTCATTATTATTGTCTCCTAGTCATTATTATTGTCTCCTAGTCATTATTATTGTCTCCTAGTCATTATTATTGTCTCCTAGTCATTATTATCTCAACTGTTTCAAAAAGAGTTCAGAGCTAGATGATCGAAGCTGTCCAGGCTTTCTTGCAGGAGTCAGCCGTGAATATTGCCTAGAAGTGTCCGATAGGTGAGAGTACAGACCTTAGATATACAAATGACCTGTGTGTGTTCAGCCGGGAGTCTGAAGGGAGATGACGTAAAGATGAAGCAGAAGCTGACTGATGAAGCAGCTGATGGGACTGGGTCCGTCCTCAGTGAGTACGCTGACCTGGAGTCTGCCGTTGAAGCTCAAGCCGCAGAGACCATTGTCGTACCGGTAGGAATAGCCATGCACTTTCCTTTATTCAAAGAACAACAAACATAAACAGGACTGGAGTAGTACATTAAATAACTCAAGCCTCTGTGTGTGTTGTGGGATCTATTGCAGAAAAAATACAGAATTTGTTTAAAGGGGACATTCAACAATTTGTTTAAAGAGGACATTCAATAATTTGTTTAAAGGGGACATTCAACAATTTGTTTAAAGAGGACATTCAACAATTTGTTTAAAGGGGACATTCAACAATTTGTTTAAAGGGGACATTCAACAATTTTCATTGGTTAACTGATATGGGGCTTGTTGGGGGTTTTGTTTAATTAAAATGTCCCAATTCTCATAATTTTTCCTCTCAAAGTATATATAATTTAGCAATGTCATACTTCATGTTTTAATCTTTATTGCTGTATAGTATATTTATCGTCAGAAATTGTATTAATTGTAATTAATCATCTGGTGAAAAGCCATATGAAGATTGATTGGTCTACTAATTAATGGCATAAAGCGATCTGTATTATATATTGTAAAACCCACAAATTTGATTACATTGCCAAATTGTTAATATTTAAAAAAAAATTGGTACAAATGTTAATAAAGTCAGTGTCGCAATGTCCCATTCAGTTGGCCAATGAAAATTGTACATTCCTTTTAAATAAATGAAGTCTTTTTAGCAGAAAATGTAGATTGTTTAAAGACTACATAAGTAATTCTAGGAACTACATCAATGGGTGTCACCTAAAAAAGTTTGACACAGTGTCTTTGACTCTTTGTACATGAACTGACATGACACAGATGTTGGATGTGACATGGCCATGGTTTGTGTTACAGGTGCACGTCGAGATGCCTGTGCTGCCCCCTGTGGCTGAGCGCTTTGTGCCGACCTATCATGGAGCGGCCAACTGCTTCGCCATCCAGCTGTTTGTCATCGACGAGAAGTACGAGATGAGGTAAGTTGGTACCAGTGGATGCTGGCATTGTGGTGCTGAGTGGTGACTGTGGTTGTGGTGATTGTGGTTGTGGTAGATGGTGGTAGGGCACCAGTCAATTGATAGGATCTGGTTCAAGTCCACCTGCTGCCATTTCGAAACATGGACAGTTTTGTTCACTCTGCTTTGCCTCAGTTCACTCACTGTATAGGTGTCTGACAGTAGACAGTTCACTCACTGTATAGGTGTCTGACAGTAGACAGTTCACTCACTGTATAGGTGTCTGACAGTAGACAGTTCACTCACTGTATAGGTGTCTGACAGTAGACAGTTCACTCACTGTATAGGTGTCTGACAGTAGACAGTTCACTCACTGTATAGGTGTCTGACAGTAGACAGTTCACTCACTGTATAGGTGTCTGACAGTAGACAGTTCACTCACTGTATAGGTGTCTGACAGTAGACAGTTCACTCACTGTATAGGTGTCTGACAGTAGACAGTTCACTCACTGTATAGGTGTCTGACAGTAGACAGTTCACTCACTGTATAGGTGTCTGACAGTAGACAGTTCACTCACTGTATAGGTGTCTGACAGTAGACAGTGATGGGATTATAAGAACGAACAGCTGTGCTGAGAGGTACTAATGAAATGATCAGTGTGAGAGCTGACAGTCTGTCTATATGAGGCTCTCTGTGATGTCCCAGTCTACATATCGATGGCTGTCACCTCTCATTGTTATTACTGTCCGACAGATCCGTTGACTTCCTACCGAAAGCCTTTGATCTGTTCCCGGACCGAGACTTCTGCGTCGTCTCTGTGCCCCATCTCGTGCCTGAGGTCCCGCTGATTCAGCAGTTTGTGGTGAGTTTTCCTACACTAGGGGACCATCTTGGGATAGGCCAAGTGTAAAATCATTGTTTTTGGAGTGTTTTATCTATCGACATTTGTTGGAGTGTTTTATCTATCAACATTTTCTTAAAATAATTTACACACACGAACATTCTGCATAGTTTTTAACATCTAATACAGCGCATGTATTATTATTATCATCATCACTAGGCCCCCTACTGTTATCATCACTAGGCCCCCTATTGTTATTATCTCTAAAATCTACATACAAGTTTTATTGTGTGAATTGTACACACCAGTGAACGGAGCAGTAGCCCCGGATTTGATGGTGTTAAAATAAAGTTTTATTATTATTGAAGCAATCTTGATGCAATTCAATGTTATTGTCTTTATTAAATGATGATGCAAACATGTGTGTGAATGATGTAACAAGACTAAAACTACTCATGTGTACTTGTTTAACTAACATGTTTTTGTGCTACTATGAAAAATGTTGACACCCTGCTGAGCTTGGCTTTCCTGAGGATTTCGATGCAAAAGAAGTTGTGTTACTGTATTGTATTGGTAGAGGAAACTAACCAGGGTATTGTCTGTATGTGTGACTAACATTCCAGCACATGACACCCCGTCGCATCACAATCCCACTCCATGAGTATAGGTCTGGGCTGGCTCCGGAGTCCAACCTAGCCTCGCCATCATCCACGAAGTCCGTAAGGAACATTTTAAAACAGAATTCACCCGATATTGCAGGAAGATATTCCCTGTAGTTGTGCAGCATATAGAAAGCTTGTGTAGCATGTGCAGCATATAGAAAGCTTGTGTAGCATGTGCAGCATATAGAAAGCTTGTGTAGCATGTGCAACATATTGAAAGCTTGTGTAGCATGCATGTGTAGATTGCATGACATATGCCAGCATGCCAAGCATGTACCAGTTTCCTCTGGTAGACCAAGGCTTCAAACAGGGAATCAGCTGTATTTGTTAATCATTTGTTAATCATTACATGTAAATACCTGCTTCATCTATACACTTATTTATGGCACAGGTGTATTCAGTGATTCCACCTACTCTGTTGCTGGCTTTAATTGTTATATTTCTCTTTCCTTATTACATGTCTCATTTATCCGTTCTTCGATAATCCTTTTTTCCAGTACAGGTAATCTGCATGTCATTGAGGGGAAACAATCTCGATACACTGTAAATTGCTTCATTAACACTGTGGGACCATCTTGGGGTTGGCCAGAGAAACCAAGTGTAAGATCATTGTTGTTGGAGTGTTTTATCTATCAACATTTTCTTTAAATAATTTACACACGCGAACATTCTGTATAGTTTGTAACATCTTATACAGCGCATGTATTATTATTATCATCATCACTAGGCCCCCTATTGTTATCATCACTAGGCCCCCTATTGTTATCATCACTAGGCCCCGTATTGTTATCATCACTAGGCCCCGTATTGTTATCATCACTAGGCCCTGTATTGTTATCATCACTAGGCCCCGTATTGTTATCATCACTAGGCCCCGTATTGTTATCATCACTAGGCCCCCTATTGTTATCATCACTAGGCCCCGTATTGTTATCATCACTAGGCCCCCTATTGTTATCATCACTAGGCCCCGTATTGTTATCATCACTAGGCCCCGTATTGTTATCATCACTAGGCCCCGTATTGTTATCATCACTAGGCCCTGTATTGTTATCATCACTAGGCCCCGTATTTTTATCATCACTAGGCCCCGTATTGTTATCATCACTAGGCCCCGTATTGTTATCATCACTAGGCCCCGTATTGTTATCATCACTAGGCCCCCTATTGTTATCATCACTAGGCCCCGTATTGTTATCATCACTAGGCCCCCTATTGTTATCATCACTAGGCCCCGTATTGTTATCATCACTAGGCCCCCTATTGTTATCATCACTAGGCCCCGTATTGTTATCATCACTAGGCCCCCTATTGTTATCATCACTAGGCCCCGTATTGTTATCATCACTAGGCCCCCTATTGTTATCATCACTAGGCCCCCTATTGTTATCATCACTAGGCCCCGTATTGTTATCATCACTAGGCCCCCTATTGTTATCATCACTAGGCCCCCTATTGTTATCATCACTAGGCCCCGTATTGTTATCATCACTAGGCCCCGTATTTTTATCATCACTAGGCCCCGTATTTTTATCATCACTAGGCCCCGTATTGTTATCATCACTAGGCCCCGTATTGTTATCATCACTAGGCCCCCTATTGTTATCATCACTAGGCCCCGTATTGTTATCATCACTAGGCCCCGTATTGTTATCATCACTAGGCCCCGTATTGTTATCATCACTAGGCCCCCTATTGTTATCATCACTAGGCCCCGTATTGTTATCATCACTAGGCCCCGTATTGTTATCATCACTAGGCCCCGTATTGTTATCATCACTAGGCCCCGTATTGTTATCATCACTAGGCCCCCTATTGTTATCATCACTAGGCCCCCTATTGTTATCATCACTAGGCCCCCTATTGTTATCATCACTAGGCCCCCTATTGTTATCATCACTAGGCCCCCTATTGTTATCATCACTAGGCCCCCTATTGTTATCATCACTAGGCCCCGTATTGTTATCATCACTAGGCCCCCTATTGTTATCATCACTAGGCCCCCTATTGTTATCATCACTAGGCCCCGTATTGTTATCATCACTAGGCCCCGTATTTTTATCATCACTAGGCCCCGTATTTTTATCATCACTAGGCCCCATATTGTTATCATCACTAGGCCCCGTATTGTTATCATCACTAGGCCCCCCTATTGTTATCATCACTAGGCCCCGTATTGTTATCATCACTAGGCCCCGTATTGTTATCATCACTAGGCCCCGTATTGTTATCATCACTAGGCCCCCTATTGTTATCATCACTAGGCCCCGTATTGTTATCATCACTAGGCCCCGTATTGTTATCATCACTAGGCCCCGTATTGTTATCATCACTAGGCCCCGTATTGTTATCATCACTAGGCCCCCTATTGTTATCATCACTAGGCCCCCTATTGTTATCATCACTAGGCCCCCTATTGTTATCATCACTAGGCCCCCTATTGTTATCATCACTAGGCCCCCTATTGTTATCATCACTAGGCCCCCTATTGTTATCATCACTAGGCCCCCTATTGTTATTATCTCTAAAATCTACATACAAGTTTTATCGTGGGAATTAATAATGTTTGTACACACCCGTGAACAGAGCAGTAGCCCCGGATTTGACGGTGTTAAAATAAAGTTTTATTATTATTATTTCCTCTGGTAGACCAAGGCTTCAAACAGGGAATCAGCTCTATTTATGTCCATCACTGTTGTTTTTCAGTGTTAAAACTCCCTCCTCGATTGATTTAGCAACTTGCAGATCAGGTTCGTTTATGTTTGAATCTGTCATGTGTGGACAGTAAGCAGTATGTGCAGTCAGTTAAATAAAGACTGCATACTACCACTCATGTATAGTATATAGAGCCAGACCACTCATGCCATAGTATATAGAGCCAGACCACTCATGCCATAGTATATAGAGCCAGACCATTCATGACATAGTATATAGAGCCAGATCAATTATGTCATAGTATATGGAGCCAGACCACATATGTCATAATATATGGAGCCAGGCCACATGTCATAGTATATGGAGCCATACCACATATGTCATAGTATATAGAGCCATACCACATATGTCATAGTATATAGAGCCAGATAACTTATGTCATAGTATGTGGAGCCAGATCACTTATGTCATTGTAGTGAACACACGCTGACAAGAATATAACTTTTATTCCATCAGAGCACTATACGTGTTAGTCGATCACCCTAGTTCACACAACTCCGTCAGGGTGCGATCATCGTAACAAGCAGCACCCGTTATAGGGGAGTATAACATTCAAGATGCTTGACTAGGCAGCTGGATCTCGTCTCCACGTTTGTAGCTGGATGACCACGAGGAGCTCGTTTGGCAGCCTCAACCGGTTTCACCGGGTCAAGGAATGCAGGTTTGAGGCGATCGATGCTGACGCTGTCCTGTCGATTGCCGTAGTCGAGTAAGAACGTCTTATCGCCGTGCGTCAAAACCATGTAAGGTTCCTCGTATGGTGGTGTGAAAGGCGGGCGGTGACTATCACGGCGGACGAACACGTAAGAACTGTTTGCGAGTGTAGCTGGCACTGACGACTGTCTGGTACTGTGTGGAACGGGAGGCCGCAGTGCTAGCCTGCGAACTGTCTCGCGGAGTCGAGGAAGGAATTGCGCTGCCTCCTGCGTTTCCTGACCACGTGGTAGGCAATCACCCGGAACGGTTTGTGGGGCTCCATATACCATCTCAGCTGAGGAACAATCTAGGTCTTCTTTGGGTACGGTGCGGATGCCAAGCAGAACCCATGGCAGTTCGTCAATCCAGTTGGGACCATTGAGGCGAGCTATCAAAGCGGACTTGAGATGACGATGAAAACGTTCCACAATTCCGTTAGACTGGGGATGGTACGCGGTTGTCCTGTGCAGATGGGTGCCGTGTAGTTGAGACAAAATCGCCCACAATTCTGAAGTAAACTGTGACTCTCTGTCTGACATCAGTTCTACCGGAACACCAAAACGGGCGATCCAGTGGAATGCAAAAGCCTTCGTGCATAGTCTGTGCATCCACCAGTGGTATTGCTTCAGGCCATCTGGTGAATCTGTCTACCACTGTGAGCAGGTAGCGATAATTCTGTGATGGTGGAAGAGGGCCAGCGATGTCCACGTGGATGTGATCAAAACGGCGGGTTGCTGGCGTAAACTAGTCCAAAGGGGCGGTGGTATGCTGATGCACTTTAGCTGCTTGACAACGGAGACACGCTTTTGCCCAGATGCCGACTTGTTTTTGCAGACCTGGCCACACAAACTTAGCCGCGACCATCTTCTTCGTTGTCCGGATTGACGGGTGTGAGAGGCCGTGGACTGCTTCGAAAACTGTGCGTTGCCATGTGTCGGGGACGAGAGGTCTGGGTCGTCCAGTAGAGATATCACAGCAGATCAATTCGCCATTGTTGCCGAGTGGAACGTCACAGATGACGAGGCTAGTGGTGGCTGTTCGGACGGAAGTGATACCTTCGTCTGTTCGCTGGGCTGCTGCCATGGCATTGTAGTCTACACCAAGATGGGGCGAGGTGATCGCAGAGATTTCACCTCTGGATAACGTGTCTGCTATGGTGTTGTTCTTGCCCCCTATGTGGCGTACGTCTGTCGTGAATTCCGAGATGTATGTCAAGTGTGTCTGTTGCCTCGAGGACCACGGATCGCTGGTTTTGGAAATCGCAAAAGTCAACGGTTTGTGGTCAGTGAAAAGGACGAAGGAGCGCCCTTCCAGGAAGTAGCGAAAGTGTCGAATAGCCAGGTACGCGGCTAGAAGTTCACGATCGAACGCACTGTGCTTCTGTTCAGCAGCGCGAAGTTTGTGGCTAAAGAACGCCACTGGTTTCCAGGAGCCAAGGTTTTGCTCAAGAACGGCGCCGATTGCTGCTCCCGAGGCATCGACTGTGAGTGCGATGGGCTTGTCAAGCATAGTGGCCTGTGCGAGGGCCTCCTTTGCGGTCGCGAATGCTTCCTCTAGGTCGTTTGACCACTCCAAGGTCACGGGCTTGCCTGCCATTACATCATATATGGGACGCATGATGTGAGCTGCATTAGGGATGAAACGATGATAGAAATTCACCATCCCGGCAAACTGTTGGAGTCCTTTGACAGTTGTAGGACGTGTGAACATCCGGATGGCTTCTACCTTCGCAGGCAATGGAACAGCTCCTTGACTTGTGATCCGGTGGCCCAGGTAGTCGATGGTAGTTGTTCCAAATTTGCATTTGCTCACGTTGATCACTAAACCATGGGAGGCCAAACAGTAGAAAACTGTTCGTAGGTGGTGTTTGTGTTGTTCTGCAGAAGCACTGCTCACCAAAATGTCATCACGGTAGACAAAAACGAACTCGAGTCCGCTACAGACAGTGTCCATGAGGCGCTGAAATGCTTACGCTACGTTTTCGAGACCAAACGGTGTTCGTAGGAACTCAAACAGGCCGAAAGGCATGATTACGGCAGTTTTGCTGATGTCATCTGTAGCTACCGGAATCTGATGGTAGCCACGTACCAGGTAGAACTTGGAGAACATGGTAGCGCCTGCAAGTTGTGAAGAGAAGTCCTGAATGTGTGGCACCGGATATCGGTCGGCTATTGTCACATCGTTGAGTCTTCGATAATCACCGAACGGCCTCCAACCACCGGAGTTTTTAGGCACCATGTGTAAGGGAGACGCCCACGGGCTATCTGATCGTCGTATGATCCCCATTTCTTTCATCGTCCTGAACTCCTCCTTAGCAACAGCAAGTTTAACTGGTGGTAGCCTGCGAGCTCTAACGTGCACAGGCGGGCCGGTTGTGGGGATGAAATGTTCAACACCATGACGAACAGAAGGACTGGAAAATTCTGGATGAGTGATAGCAGGGAACTCATCTAGTATCCGCTTGTATGGGTCGTCCGATGCGACGTGGTGCAGACACAGTGCCGGCTGGTTGGATTGCTTGAGAGTAGAACTCATGAACGAAGTGGTGTTGACTAAACGTTGGCTTTGGAGATCAACTAACAATCCATGCGTCTGCAGGAAATCAGCTCCGAGAAGCGGTGTTTTTACCTCAGCAAGAATGAAGGGCCATGTGTAGTCCTGGTTCTCCAGACGTAGTTTCATCTTTCGTGTCCCGTAAGTTGCAATTTTTGACCCGTTAGCGGCGACCAGAGAGAGTGTGCGTGAGCCACTGTCGATGTCTTGATGGGAGGCGGGGAAAACACTGACTGCGTGTCAACCAAGAATCGTTTTGCAGAGTAACCGTCCACGAGGAACAGTAGGCTGTTAAGTTGGCCGGCCGCCGAAGTGACTAATGACGACCGGCTCGGTCGTTTCCCGCAAATGCACATGGGGTGTTGCACTTTCTGGCCACGTTGCCGTATCACCGATGGTAGTAGCACACATCTTCATCATGCGTCATGGGTTCGTTTGCTCTCGGTGTCGCGACGGGTGTTGTTCTTGTGTTTCTCGGTCGACGGGTGTCTGAGGAGAAAACAACAACCGGTTGTTCCCTAACTTGCCAGAGTTCGTCAGCACTTTGGGCGAGAGTCCGTAGATCCTCAAAACTAGCTGTGGCTAGTTGCAGGCGGATGTCCTCTGGCATGCACTTTAGAAAAATTCTCTCGAATAACATGCACGGCTTGTGTGAACCAAGCAAGGCGAGCATCTCGTCCATGAGTTGTGAAGGTCGCCTGTCACCCAGACTTTGTAGGCCTATATCTAGTAGTCTATCTGCACGCTGTCGCCTTGATAGTCCGAATATGTCGGTAAGCCTTCTCTTCAGATTTCCGTACTTATCATGTTGTGGCGGATCCTCCAAAATGTCTATCACGCGCAGAGCTGTCGTCTGATCTAAAGCCGCAACAAGATAATGGTATTTCATGTCGTCAGCCGTAATATTCTGTAAGACGAACTGCACCTCTGCCTGCTGCAACCAGACCCGCGGGTGATCGGCCCAGAAGACCGGCAGTTTGAGGCCGACAGCGTGTGTATCGGCCATGTTGATTGTTTACGTTGTACGTGCGAGTGCCGAGTGCGCCGAGTGCGTAATGGTTGAATAGTCACAGGTTGCACAGCTCATACACAATACGTGTGTAATGCCACGTTTGGTGAACTTACAGTTTGGTTCGAGTGTGTATACGCGTGTTGCATACCAAGATACTGTCTTGGTATCGTCAGGGTCACCAATGTAGTTAACACACACTGACAAGAATACAACTTTTATTCCATCAGAGCACTATACGTGTTAGTCGATCACCCTAGTTCACACAACTCCGTCAGGGTGCGATCATCGTAACAGGTCAAGGCCACTGACTAAACCGCTACACCATAGTATATAGAGCCAGACCACTCATGACATAGTATATAGAGCTAGATCACTTATGTCATAGTATATGGAGCCAGACCACATATGTCATAATATATGGATCCAGATCACATATGTCATAGTATATAGAGCCAGATCACTTATGTCATAGTATATAGAGCCAGACCACATATGTCATAGTATATAGAGCCAGACCATTCATGCCATAGTATATAGAGCCAGACCACTCATGCCATAGTATATAGAGCCAGAACACATATGTCATAGTATATAGAGCAAGACCATTCATGCCATAGTATATAGAGCCAGCCCACTTTCACCATTTTTTCTGCCAATTTTTTAATGGTTCCAGTCAATAGTAATTCAATAGTTTGTTCGATGATTTCACCAAAACTAAGTAACATATTTGAATAAACAAGCTAGCATGTCATAGTGGATAAGGGATAGGTTCAAGTACAAACAAGGTAGCATGTCATAGTGGATAAGGGATAGGTTCAAGTACAAACAAGCTAGCATGTCATAGTGGATAAGGGATAGGTTCAAGTACAAACAAGCTAGCATGTCATAGTGGATAAGGGATAGGTTCAAGTACAAACAAGCTAGCATGTCATAGTGGATAAGGGATAGGTTCAAGTACAAACAAGCTAGCATGTCATAGTGGATAATGGATCGGTTCAAGTGCAAACAAGGTAGCATGTCATAGTGGATAAGGGATAGGTTCAAGTACAAACAAGGTAGCATGTCATAGTGGATAATGGATTGGTTCAAGTACAAACAAGCTAGCATGTCATAGTGGATAAGGGATAGGTTCAAGTACAAACAAGGTAGCATGTCATAGTGGATAATGGATTGGTTCAAGTACATACAAACTAGCATGTCATAGTGGATAATGGATCGGTTCAAGTACAAACAAGCTAGCATGTCATAGTGGATAATGGATCGGTTCAAGTGCAAACAAGCTAGCATGTCATAGTGGATAATGGATCGGTTCAAGTGCAAACAAGCTAGCATGTCATAGTGGATAATGGATCGGTTCAAGTACAAACAAGGTAGCATGTCATAGTGGATAATGGATCGGTTCAAGTACAAACAAGGTAGCATGTCATAGTGGATAATGGATCGGTTCAAGTACAAACAAGCTGGCATGTCATAGTGGATAATGGATCGGTTCAAGTGCAAACAAGGTAGCATGTCATAGTGGATAATGGATTGGTTTAAGTACAAACAAGCTGGCATGTCATAGTGGATAATGGATCGGTTCAAGTGCAAACAAGGTAGCATGTCATAGTGGATAATGGATCGGTTCAAGTACAAACAAGCTAGCATGTCATAGTGGATAATGGATTGGTTCAAGTACAAACAAGGTAGCATGTCATAGTGGATAATGGATTGGTTCAAGTACAAACAAGGTAGCATGTCATAGTGGATAATGGATTGGTTCAAGTACAAACAAGCTGGCATGTCATAGTGGATAATGGATCGGTTCAAGTGCAAACAAGGTAGCATGTCATAGTGGATAATGGATCGGTTCAAGTACAAACAAGCTAGCATGTCATAGTGGATAATGGATTGGTTCAAGTACAAACAAGCTAGCATGTCGTAGTGGATAATGGATTGGTTCAAGTACAAACAAGCTGGCATGTCATAGTGGATAATGGATCAGTTCAAGTACAAACAAGCTGGCATGTCATAGTGGATAATGGATCAGTTCAAGTACAAACAATGTAGCATGTCATAGTGGATAATGGATCGGTTCAAGTGCAAACAAGGTAGCATGTCATAGTGGATAATGGATTGGTTCAAGTACAAACAAGCTGGCATGTCATAGTGGATAATGGATCAGTTCAAGTGCAAACAAGCTGGCATGTCATAGTGGATAATGGATCAGTTCAAGTGCAAACAAGGTAGCATGTCATAGTGGATAATGGATCGGTTCAAGTACAAACAAGCTAGCATGTCATAGTGGATAATGGATTGGTTCAAGTACAAACAAGCTGGCATGTCATAGTGGATAATGGATCAGTTCAAGTGCAAACAAGGTAGCATGTCATAGTGGATAATGGATCGGTTCAAGTACAAACAAGCTAGCATGTCATAGTGGATAATGGATCGGTTCAAGTACAAACAAGCTGGCATGTCATAGTGGATAATGGATCAGTTCAAGTGCAAACAAGGTAGCATGTCATAGTGGATAATGGATCGGTTCAAGTACAAACAAGCTAGCATGTCATAGTGGATAATGGATTGGTTCAAGTACAAACAAGGTAGCATGTCATAGTGGATAATGGATTGGTTCAAGTACAAACAAGCTAGCATGTCATAGTGGATAATGGATCAGTTCAAGTGCAAACAAGGTAGCATGTCATAGTGGATAATGGATTGGTTCAAGTACAAACAAGCTAGCATGTCATAGTGGATAATGGATCGGTTCAAGTACAAACAAGGTAGCATGTCATAGTGGATAATGGATTGGTTCAAGTACAAACAAGGTAGCATGTCATAGTGGATAATGGATTGGTTCAAGTGCAAACAAGGTAGCATGTCATAGTGGATAATGGATCGGTTCAAGTACAAACAAGCTAGCATGTCATAGTGGATAATGGATTGATTCAAGTACAAACAAGGTAGCATGTCATAGTGGATAATGGATTGGTTCAAGTACAAACAAGCTAGCATGTCATAGTGGATAATGGATCGGTTCAAGTGCAAACAAGGTAGCATGTCATAGTGGATAATGGATTGGTTCAAGTACAAACAAGCTAGCATGTCAGTGGATAATGGATCGGTTCAAGTGCAAACAAGGTAGCATGTCATAGTGGATAATGGATTGGTTCAAGTACAAACAAGGTAGCATGTCATAGTGGATAATGGATCGGTTCAAGTACAAACAAGGTAGCATGTCATAGTGGATAATGGATTGGTTCAAGTACAAACAAGCTAGCATGTCATAGTGGATAATGGATTGGTTCAAGTACAAACAAGCTGGCATGTCATAGTGGATAATGGATCGGTTCAAGTGCAAACAAGCTAGCATGTCATAGTGGATAATGGATCGGTACAAACAAGCGTTGCATGCTGTGTCTCCTGTCCAGGGTTATCTTACCTGTCGATTGATGTTAATCATTACATGTAAATACCTGTTTCATCTATACACTTAATTAATTACTTAATTGTTCCCACCTGTTGCTGTCTGTTATATTTCTCTTTCCTTATTACATGTCTCATTTATCCGTTCTTCGATAATCCTTTTTTCCAGTAATCTGCATGCCATTGAGGGGAAACAATCTCGATAAATTGTGTCATTAAATTATGAATCCATTTCTGCCACCATTGTGGAGAACCAACAGGCTGGATGACGCTACAGTATGGTTCACTTAGCCAGTTTATAATAATAGTAATGTTTTATTTCAGGCAAAAGCCCATATATATATATACATACAATACAAGTAAAAAAAAAAATATATATATATATATATATATATATATATATATATATATATATATATATATATATACACACACACACATGTCATGCAGTAAAAGTACAGTAAAACAAGTTAGAATAAAAAATATATATAAATGTACACACATCATATATTAAAAGTATACAATTGATCAATGCAGTGCGATAATAAATAAAAGTGTGAAATAATTCACAAAAAGTAGATTCTCTCAGATTTTTCTAACTAAATATTGATGAGTGGCTAAATATTGATGAGTGAATGCATTCATTAAAAGATTTTACATAATTTTAGTGAACATATGACTTGGACTACAACAGGGTGACAAGTTGTGTAGAATTCTAAAACTGTTGTTAGAAGCAACAGTAAAGCCATTCAGACTTTTTTAAATTACACCAAAAATGCATACATTGAACCACAGTATGAATTAAATAAAGTTTTTAGTGGTGCTGCTGCATAAGTGAAATTTTCTGGCTAAAACATTTGCCTGCGCATAAATACATACTTTCTGCCAGGCAATATCATCATCATCAGTAAGGTTATTGTTTATAATATGGCCAAGGTATTTACACTTCTCAGTGTGAGGTAGTGTATGGTTATTGATAATAACAGGGTGAATATTTTCTTGTCCTGAGGTTTGTTATCAATAACCATACAGTAAGATTGGTTGACATTGTAAGTAAGATTGGTTGGCATTGTAAGTAAGATTGGTTGGCATTGTAAGTAAGATTTGTTGGCATTGTAAGCATTGTAAGTTAGATTTGTTGGCATTGTAAGCATTGTAAGTTATATCATGTTTGTTTTAAATCACTCAAACTTTCAGGTGACAACTAATGGCCCGCCCTTATCAGATATCTGTCAATTTTATTTATAAAAGTTTCATACTACTAGCATTAAGACAATCATTTGACAGTTTGTTCCATTCATTTATCACCCTCTGTGAGAAAGAGTACTTTCTCATGTCCAACCTACTTTGCTCCTTAACTAATGCTGCTTTGTGTCGTCTGGTTCTACTGCCTTCTTTGAGTTTGAAGAACATATTTCTATGAATATCCTCATAACCGTTCACTATTTTAAACACTTCTCTTAGTCTTTTGGTCTCTGGTGTTGTCAAACCACATTCTAATAAGCGGCTTTCGTAACTAAAGTCTCTCAATTCTGGAATCATTTTAGTTGCTCTTCGTTGTATTCTTTCTAGCTTACGATACGGCCTCCATGCTTGTATACAATATTCCAAATGCGGCCTAACTATCGCTTTCTACAGGGGTACAATTAGCTTTTTTCCTTATATGTGATAGTTCTCCTAATTAGCCCTAGAATTTCATTACCTTTTGAAGCAGCAATCCCACATAGCTCTGAAATTTTTATGTCAGCACTAAATGTTACTCGTAAGATTTTTTTGGTTCTACCTACCATAGCATCCCCCATTTCATATTCTTCGTCCATGTCCTATGTGTATATATACATTTACACTTCCCAAAATTGAATAACATTTGCCGTTTTTCAGACCATTTAACTAATTTATCTAGATCATCCTGTAAACTTTGTTTTTCTGTAAAATTTTTAACCTTTCTTAATACTGTTGTGACATCAGCAAATTTCAGTACTTTGCTAGATATGTCATCTTCCAAATCATTTATATATATATTAAAAATAGTATTGGTCCTAATACTGATCCCTGTGGTAGCCCGCCCACTTCATGCATCGGTCTGTTCTGATTCAGGAGACTTAGACACTGCAAAGTTTATTTGAGGTCGTTGTTTGTATGCCTACATTTATCTTGGACAGATTATCTGTATATTATTGCAGAGATATCCAAACCTACCCCATGCAGGACAAGTACTAACAAACATATTTTCACAGAAAACTGTCTACAGTATATGACATATATATCAATGTTTAGTTCCTTTCTGCAGCTGGCCCACACCACAGAGATGGTAGCTGTTAGACTGTGTGTAATGACAGCTGAGTGTGATGTTGTATCTTGCAGCGAGTGACTCCTCGCAGTCCGAGCGCCCTCACCCAAGAGCTCTATGTCTTCTGTAGGATGGGCCTACACAGGTATGTCCCATGCATTGAATGTGTGTCAACAGTGGGCCTACACATGTATGTCCCATGCCTTGCATGTGTGTCAACAATGGGCCTACACAGGTATGTCCCATGCCTAGCATGTGTGTCAACAATGTCACATGTTTCCCTCTGAAGTAATGTTTTTTGTTAAATTGACCTAACTATTGTATTGCATGTATTGGTAAATATCATGTATTGGTAAATATCATGTATTGGTAAATATCATGTATTGGTAAATATCATGTATTGGTAAATATGCTAATATTATTGCTGTACTAATAGCATCATACATGTTAATACTATCATATTTAGTGCTGTGATTAAAATCACTTCCTATCAACTATTTGGTTATACATACATATATATATATATATATATGCATGCACGCTTGCACATATGCATGCACACACACACACACACACACACACACACACACACACACACACACACACACACACACACACACACACACACACACACACACACACACACACACACACACACACACACACACACACACACACACACACACACACACACACACACACACACACACACACACACACACACACACACACACACACACACACACACACACACACACACACACACACACACACACACACACACACACACTCATATATACTTTATCGCATACTATCTACTACCAGATAAGTGTATAAGGTTATAGAAATACGTAAGAGATTTCGTCAGTATACCACATTTTTCTAACATTATAAATTATTATAATTACAATGATGCAGTTTGTTCAAAGTTACACCTTATTTTACGTGGACTTTTCCTAGAGACTTTAGTGTGCGCCTCGCGTATGAGACAGACACCGAGGCCATCACGAACCTTGTCAGTGAGCTGTACCTCCATGAGAAACTACTGGAAGACCTGACTGTTTTCCACCAGTACAGGCGCGACAACGTATGTCTCTCTTCCATCGCCATGTTGTTTTGGATTAGACACTAAGACAAAATATTAAAGAAAAAGTGTCCAGTGGGCCACTTTCATGATGTGTGACTTAACATGGAATTCTGAGAAATGATTCATGACGTGACTTGGACTTGACTTGCCTGTTTGTAACTTACCAACAAATCTGGTGGCTTGAAACGTTCCCAAAACATGGTCTTGTTGTTGTGATGATTATAATAATTATTAATTACTTGATTATAATAATTATTAATTATTTGATTGAATGGCTAATGTTATGGTGGGGCAGAATCCGCCTAAATTTTCCGTTCAAAATTACTGACTCAAGACTTAACATGGACTTTGAGGTCATAGACTTGAGATTTGACTTGCAAGTCATTGACTTAAGACTTGACTTGCAAGTCATTGAATTGAGACTTGACTTGCGAGTTTGTGACTTACCAACAAGTCTGCTTGTCACTCTCAGTAATTATGGCATAAATATCTCCTTTTATTCCCTTGCCTTGCTGCTTAGATAGAGTTGCTCCATGACTACTTGCTGCTTAGATAGAGTTGCTCCATGACTACTTGCTGCTTAGATAGAGTTGCTCCATGACTACTTGCTGCTTAGATAGAGTTGCTCCATGACTACTTGCTGCTTAGATAGAGTTGCTCCATGACTACTTGCTGCTTAGATAGAGTTGCTCCATGACTACTTGCTGCTTAGATAGAGTTGCTCCATGACTACTTGCTGCTTAGATAGAGTTGCTCCATGACTACTTGCTGCTTAGATAGAGTTGCTCCATGACTACTTGCTGCTTAGATAGAGTTGCTCCATGACTACTTGCTGCTTAGATAGAGTTGCTCCATGACTACTTGCTGCTTAGATAGAGTTGCTCCATGACTACTTGCTGCTTAGATAGAGTTGCTCCATGACTACTTGCTGCTTAGATAGAGTTGCTCCATGACTACTTGCTGCTTAGATAGAGTTGCTCCATGACTACTTGCTGCTTAGATAGAGTTGCTCCATGACTACTTGCTGCTTAGATAGAGTTGCTCCATGACTACTTGCTGCTTAGATAGAGTTGCTCCATGACTACTTGCCAATCTGTAATATGTACCTACTCTCTGTTTGTTGTGTTCTGTGCTCTAGGACGGGACACAGCTACAGGCGTTTGTGGCACAGGTCACAGGACAAGTTGTTGGAGTGGCCGTCCTCCGCAAGGAACAGGTGGGTGTGGATGTGTGTATGTTTACTTGGGGAGTGTGTGGGGGTGCTGTAACATGGCAGTTAGATGTTTACTTGGAGAGTGTGTGGGGGTGGTGTAACATGGCGGTTAGATGTTTACTTGGGGAGTGTGTGGGGGTGCTGTAACATGGCAGTTAGATGTTTACTTGGAGAGTGTGTGGGGGTGGTGTAACATGGCGGTTAGATGTTTACTTGGGGAGTGTGTGGGGGTGGTGTAACATGGCAGTTAGATGTTTACTTGGGGAGTGTGTGGGGGTGGTGTAACATGGCGGTTAGATGTTTACTTGGGGAGTGTGTGGGGGTGCTGTAACATGGCAGTTAGATGTTTACTTGGGGAGTGTGTGGGGGTGCTGTAACATGGCAGTTAGATGTTTACTTGGAGAGTGTGTGGGGGTGCTGTAACATGGCGGTTAGATGTTTACTTGGAGAGTGTGTGGGGTGCTGTAACATGGCGGTTAGATGTTTACTTGGAGAGTGTGTGGGGGTGCTGTAACATGGCAGTTAGATGTTTACTTGGAGAGTGTGTGGGGGTGGTGTAACATGGCGGTTAGATGTTTACTTGGGGAGTGTGTGGGGGTGCTGTAACATGGCAGTTAGATGTTTACTTGGGGAGTGTGTGGGGGTGGTGTAACATGGCGGTTAGATGTTTACTTGGGGAGTGTGTGGGGGTGGTGTAACATGGCAGTTAGATGTTTACTTGGAGAGTGTGTGGGGGTGCTGTAACATGGCAGTTAGATGTTTACTTGGAGAGTGTGTGGGGGTGCTGTAACATGGCGGTTAGATGTTTACTTGGGGAGTGTGTGGGGGTGCTGTAACATGGCAGTTAGATGTTTACTTGGAGAGTGTGTGGGGGTGCTGTAACATGGCGGTTAGATGTTTACTTGGAGAGTGTGTGGGGGTGCTGTAACATGGCGGTTAGATGTTTACTTGGAGAGTGTGTGGGGGTGCTGTAACATGGCGGTTAGATGTTTACTTGGAGAGTGTGTGGGGGTGGTGTAACATGGCGGTTAGATGTTTACTTGGGGAGTGTGTGGGGGTGGTGTAACATGGCGGTTAGATGTTTACTTGGGGAGTGTGTGGGGGTGGTGTAACATGGCAGTTAGATGTTTACTTGGAGAGTGTGTGGGGGTGCTGTAACATGGCAGTTAGATGTTTACTTGGGGAGTGTGTGGGGGTGGTGTAACATGGCAGTTAGATGTTTACTTGGGGAGTGTGTGAGGGCGCTGTAACATGGCAGTTAGATGTTTACTTGGGGAGTGTGCGAGGGCGCTGTAACATGGCAGTTAGATGTTTACTTGGAGAGTGTGTGGGGGTGCTGTAACATGGCGGTTAGATGTTTACTTGGGGAGTGTGTGGGGGTGCTGTAACATGGCGGTTAGATGTTTACTTGGGGAGTGTGTGGGGGTGCTGTAACATGGCAGTTAGATGTTTACTTGGAGAGTGTGTGGGGGTGGTGTAACATGGTGGTTAGATGTTTACTTGGAGAGTGTGTGGGGGTGCTGTAACATGGCAGTTAGATGTTTACTTGGGGAGTGTGTGGGGGTGCTGTAACATGGCAGTTAGATGTTTACTTGGGGAGTGTGTGGGGGTGCTGTAACATGGTGGTTAGATGTTTACTTGGAGAGTGTGTGGGGGTGGTGTAACATGGCAGTTAGATGTTTACTTGGAGAGTGTGTGGGGGTGCTGTAACATGGCAGTTAGATGTTTACTTGGGGAGTGTGTGGGGGTGCTGTAACATGGCGGTTAGATGTTTACTTGGAGAGTGTGTGGGGGTGGTGTAACATGGCGGTTAGATGTTTACTTGGAGAGTGTGTGGGGGTGGTGTAACATGGCAGTTAGATGTTTACTTGGGGAGTGTGTGGGGGTGCTGTAACATGGCGGTTAGATGTTTACTTGGAGAGTGTGTGGGGGTGCTGTAACATGGCGGTTAGATGTTTACTTGGGGAGTGTGTGGGGGTGGTGTAACATGGCGGTTAGATGTTTACTTGGAGAGTGTGTGGGGGTGGTGTAACATGGCGGTTAGATGTTTACTTGGGGAGTGTGTGGGGGTGGTGTAACATGGCGGTTAGATGTTTACTTGGGGAGTGTGTGGGGGTGGTGTAACATGGCGGTTAGATGTTTACTTGGGGAGTGTGTGGGGGTGCTGTAACATGGCGGTTAGATGTTTACTTGGAGAGTGTGTGGGGGTGCTGTAACATGGCGGTTAGATGTTTACTTGGGGAGTGTGTGGGGGTGGTGTAACATGGCGGTTAGATGTTTACTTGGGGAGTGTGTGGGGGTGCTGTAACATGGCGGTTAGATGTTTACTTGGGGAGTGTGTGGGGGTGGTGTAACATGGCGGTTAGATGTTTACTTGGGGAGTGTGTGGGGGTGGTGTAACATGGCGGTTAGATGTTTACTTGGGGAGTATGTGGGGGTGCTGTAACATGGCGGTTAGATGTTTACTTGGAGAGTGTGTGGGGGTGGTGTAACATGGCGGTTAGATGTTTACTTGGAGAGTGTGTGGGGGTGGTGTAACATGGCAGTTAGATGTTTACTTGGAGAGTGTGTTGGGGTGCTGTAACATGGCAGTTAGATGTTTACTTGGAGAGTGTGTGGGGGTGCTGTAACATGGCGGTTAGATGTTTACTTGGAGAGTGTGTGGGGGTGGTGTAACATGGCAGTTAGATGTTTACTTGGGGAGTGTGTGGGGGTGCTGTAACATGGCAGTTAGATGTTTACTTGGGGAGTGTGTGGGGGTGCTGTAACATGGCAGTTAGATGTTTACTTGGAGAGTGTGTGGGGGTGGTGTAACATGGCAGTTAGATGTTTACTTGGAGAGTGTGTGGGGGTGGTGTAACATGGCAGTTAGATGTTTACTTGGGGAGTGTGTGGGGGTGGTGTAACAGGGCGGTTAGATGTTTACTTGGGGAGTGTGTGGGGGTGCTGTAACATGGCAGTTAGATGTTTACTTGGAGAGTGTGTGGGGGTGCTGTAACATGGTGGTTAGATGTTTACTTGGGGAGTGTGTGGGGGTGGTGTAACATGGCAGTTAGATGTTTATTTGGGGAGTGTGTGGGGGTGGTGTAACATGGAGGTTAGATGTTTACTTGGGGAGTGTGTGGGGGTGCTTTAACATGGCAGTTAGATGTTTACTTGGGGAGTGTGTGGGGGTGGTGTAACATGGCAGTTAGATGTTTACTTGGAGAGTGTGTGAGGATGCTGTAACATGGCAGTTAGATGTTTACTTGGGGAGTGTGTGGGGGTGGTGTAACAGGGCGGTTAGATGTTTACTTGGGGAGTGTGTGAGGGCGCTGTAACATGGCAGTTAGATGTTTACTTGGAGAGTGTGTGGGGGTGCTGTAACATGGCAGTTAGATGTTTACTTGGGGAGTGTGTGAGGGCGCTGTAACATGGCAGTTAGATGTTTACTTGGAGAGTGTGTGGGGGTGCTGTAACATGGCAGTTAGATGTTTACTTGGGGAGTGTGTGGGGGTGGTGTAACATGGCAGTTAGATGTTTACTTGGGGAGTGTGTGAGGGCGCTGTAACATGGCAGTTAGATGTTTACTTGGGGAGTGTGTGAGGGCGCTGTAACATGGCAGTTAGATGTTTACTTGGAGAGTGTGTGGGGGTGCTGTAACATGGCGGTTAGATGTTTACTTGGGGAGTGTGTGGGGGTGCTGTAACATGGCGGTTA
This sequence comes from Lamellibrachia columna, assembly GCA_963662155.1. Lineage (NCBI taxonomy): Eukaryota > Metazoa > Annelida > Polychaeta > Sabellida > Siboglinidae > Lamellibrachia > Lamellibrachia columna. The sequence goes on from OY759262.1 coordinate 65,143,515, forward strand.
GATGTTTACTTGGGGAGTGTGTGGAGGTGCTGTAACATGGCAGTTAGATGTTTACTTGGAGAGTGTGTGGGGGTGGTGTAGCATGGTGGTTAGATGTTTACTTGGAGAGTGTGTGGGGGTGCTGTAACATGGCAGTTAGATGTTTACTTGGAGAGTGTGTGGGGGTGGTGTAACATGGCGGTTAGATGTTTACTTGGGGAGTGTGTGGGGGTGCTGTAACATGGCAGTTAGATGTTTACTTGGGGAGTGTGTGGGGGTGCTGTAACATGGCGGTTAGATGTTTACTTGGGGAGTGTGTGGGGGTGCTGTAACATGGCAGTTAGATGTTTACTTGGAGAGTGTGTGGGGGTGCTGTAACATGGCAGTTAGATGTTTACTTTGGGAAGAATTGGGGGTGCTGTAACATGGCATTTAAACGATTACTTTGGGAAGATGCAGTAATGTGGCAGTTAGTTGATTACTTTGGGAAGTTGTGGGGGTTCAGTAACATGGCAGTTAGAGCACAAGACTGTCAGTCTATATGGCTAGTTGTGGGGGTGCTGTAACGTGGCAGTTAGAGCACAAGACTGTCAGTCTATATGGCTAGTATTTGAATCCACCTGCAACATTTTGTGAATCAGTAATATTTATAGTAAACGCAAGTTGTACATTCTTCATTTATATTTGCTTCATGATAACAATTTTGAGGTGATCTAATAAAATAGTTAGTTACATCTCCCCTCAACTGATTTAGCCCATTGTGAATCAGGGTTGCTGATGTTCACATTTGTAGTGTGTGAGTATGAACAGTCAGTTTACTAATAGACAGTAGGCTTTTTTTAAACTCATCGAAAGAATTGACTTTAATTATTAGATTGGGGAACTTGCAAAAATGTTTTAGCATACATAGCCAGACCATTTTTGTCCTTTTTTGTCAAATTTCTGTATCCAGTCAAAAATAATTGAATAGTTTTTCGGATAATTTCACTGAAACTAAATCACAAATTTGTACAAACAAGCTAGCATGTTATAGTCAATACTAGGTAGGTTGTAGTCAATGCTAGGCATGTTATAGTCAATGCCAGGCATGTTATAGTCAATACTAGGTATATTATATTCAATACTAGGCATGCTATAGTCAATACTAGGCATGTTATAGTAAATACTAGGCATGCTATAGTCAATACTAGGCATGTTATAGTCAATACTAGGTATGCCATAGTCAATACTAGTCATGTTATAGTCAATACTAGGCATGTTATAGTCAATACTAGGTATGCCATAGTCAATACTAGTCATGTTATAGTCAACACTAGGCATGTTATAGTCAATACTAGGTATGTTATAGTTAATACTAGGCATGTTATAGTCAATGCCAGGCATGTTATAGTCAACACTAGGGAAGTTAGCGTTTTAGTGAAATGATTCTGAAATAAGATGAGCAAACAATCAAATTGAGGAAGAACTTTTAATTTGACACATTTTGTTCATTTGTTGTGTTTTAGGACATTGAGTTCATCCGTTCTCACTACAACATTTGTTGTGTTTTAGGACATTGAGTTCATCCGTTCTCACTACAACATTTGTTTTGTTTTAGGACATTGAGTTCATCTGTTCTCACTACAACATTTGTTTTGTTTTAGGACATTGAGTTAATCCGTTCTCACTACAACATTTGTTGTGTTTTAGGACATTGAGTTCATCCGTTCTCACTACAACATTTGTTTTGTTTTAGGACATTGAGTTCATCTGTTCTCACTACAACATTTGTTGTGTTTTAGGACATTGAGTTCATCCGTTCTCACTACAACATTGAGGACTTCATCTACTTCAACCATCACAGACGAGATGAGCATGGGCACCTTCATCACTATGCTCTCAACCCAATGTTCAGACACTTCTCAAAGCACTTCCTGAAGGTAAGTAACTCTTAACTATCCCTCAATATTAGTCTTCCTGCTGTTCTAATCGACCAAATGTAGCATTTAAAAATATTTTTTTTTTACCACAGACATTATTTTATTATGTAGTTATTACCATATTTAATCATTACACATTTGTAATAATTGTTTTAATGTGTATGTTCACTCTAGTAATCCTTTTAATTTACATACATTGATTTTTAGTTTCCTTTAAATATTTTCTAACCTAAAATGAGTGCATATTATCATTTTACCAAACACATAACGTGTACCTATTGTGCTGTTATTCAATGTTATGACTGCAAAGGAATAAATTTTATTATCATTTCCTTCAATTCAGGAAATCTTGCGGATTGGACACAAGACATGCCTCTATTACCCGTTGTATCCAAGTTATGTTGATCCACAAGTAAGTTATACTGACAGAACATCTTCCTTGACTCCGGCTGTTCTAGCTTCTTTCTTTTTTATTGATAAGAAGGTATCCCTTCTTACAGAGGAAAACAGTAAATGATTGGAATAAATGACCTACTGTCTGTTTATATTTGACCTACTGTCTGTTTATATTTGACCTACTGTCTGTTTATATTTGACCTACTGTCTGTTTATATGCTAGCAGCATTACTCTTTCAAAACAGAATTAATAGATAACTGATAAAGGCTTGCAAACTATAAACGCAAAATTGTTGGTCTCACAATAAGTAAAATGGCGGCTGGATCCCTCTGCAATCTGGAACCTCATAATTGCCTTGGATTGCAATCTTGTTAAATCCTTATTGTTGAAATTTCTTTCATAATTCTTTTGGAGGTATGACAGGCAGAGTATTAAACAATTTGGTAATTTTTCTTATATTGAAGTGAAGTACTCGGTTTTGAGAAATGTATGAAAGTATGTAAAATACAAAGGTTAACTAGAAGTGGAGTCTTCATGTTCATTCTTGGAAGTAGGATGGCAATTATGTGTCCATGTTAGCCCATTTGCAATGGAACGTGTCATGTTAGCATATCATTATTTGTTATATTGTACAACGCTTGACTAAGCATTATGTTGATATCTCAATAAATGTTATATGTCAGTTTTCCCAAAGAGTGTGACACCTTTTACAGGAGGTAGACACTATTTGTCATCAACATCAGATATTAAATTGTATGATGAGTTGTGTAATTAATTAGTTCAAGTTATAATTGTATTGATAGTAGTAAGATGATTTGGAGAGGGAACGTGTGGCCATTGTTGGTGTTTGTGCAGGTTCTGGGCAGTCACTCCCTGATTGCCGCCCTCAATGAACTAGTGCCTGTGAGGGCGCGCCGACAGATCATCTATCCCCTTGAGGAACTTGGGAAGAATGGTCCCTCTGAGAGGGTGTTGAAGAGGGTGGAACCCTTCGCCCTCAGCCACATCAACCGCAAACTCACCCTAGAGCCAAAGGTCTGCCAACTCTAGTCAATGTATAGTCTTTAGTATTGTTGTGAATAAAAGTATGACATAACAGTAATGATGTTTCTCAGAAACAGGTTTCCACTTTTCTACCTTTATTGTTTGCTTATGCTAGATGCCAGGGGTAGAAAGTTTAGCCCCATGTTCAGCAAGCATCACAGAGCCACTATGTCAGTATAAAAGATACTCGAGGGGATAGAGCAAATGCCACTGATAACAATTTGTACAATTTTCACTTATGAATAATTTTTTTACACACACACGCATGCACGCATGCATGCATGCATGCATGCATGCACACACATTTATATTTATGTTTCTCTGATTGTTTTGACCAAAATATATGGCAAGTGGCTATATGTCGATAACATGAATCCCCTTGTAATTTAATTATCATAGTGTGTGTGTGTGTGTGTGTGTGTGTGTGTGCGTGCATGCATGTGTGCATGCATGCATGCGTGTGTGTGTGTGTGTATGTATGTGTGTTTGTGTGCGTGTGCCATGCGTGTGCCTTTAGATGACTTGGTTTGTACACAGCAATATTTGCTCCAGGTTGTCATCAATGCAAGTATTGTTGTGGTCGGTGCGTCGGATGTCAGCATTGCTCTCCTGGAGACATTTTCCTTCTGGTGAGTTTGCACCGCTTCACCCTACGATGTGATATGTTTTCTTATGATCACATGACTTACACTGATGACCAATTACCTTTCTACATAATCCTTCATACACAGTCACATATACACCATTGGTCTTGGTTGCACTGCATTTTGCCAAAGCAACATGCAACTTGCCACACTGGTTTATTGTATTTGAATTAAAAAGTATTATTTTGTGGTAGTTTTCTGTTTTGATCACATGTGACCAAACTTGAGTCTTTAATATTAACCATTAAAGCAAAACATAGTGACTGACCTAAAATATTTGTTTCACTTAGTGTCTCAACCCACACCTGCAGTTCAGTCACTGAGTGTATACAATGTGACTGTCCGTTTCAGCCCACACCTGCAGTTCAGTCACTGAGTGTATACAATGTGACTGTCCGTTTCAGCCCACACCTGCAGTTCAGTCACTGAGTGTATACAATGTGACTGTCCGTTTCAGCCCACACCTGCAGTTCAGTCACTGAGTGTATACAATGTGACTGTCCGTTTCAGCCCACACCTGCAGTTCAGTCACTGAGTGTATACAATGTGACTGTCCGTTTCAGCCCACACCTGCAGTTCAGTCACTGAGTGTATACAATGTGACTGTCCGTTTCAGCCCACACCTGCAGTTCAGTCACTGAGTGTATACAATGTGACTGTCCGTTTCAGCCCACACCTGCAGTTCAGTCACTGAGTGTATACAATGTGACTGTCCGTTTCAGCCCACACCTGCAGTTCAGTCACTGAGTGTATACAATGTGACTGTCCGTTTCAGCCCACACCTGCGGTTTAATAACCTCACCTTGATATCCCCACACGGTCTCCCAGGAGAACTTCCCCCCAATGAGATCCGGGACCAGATGCTGTCGACTAGGTACGCGACATTTCAGACACATCTCATCCCTGTCTTCCTGGGTGGACGTCGGAGGGGGTGGGAAGGGATGAGGGGGAGGGGGGGCTGCTTGGTAGTAGTCAGTGATGTGGAAGACTAGCATTGTTAATTAGAAGGGGGTAGGTTACTGGGTCAGCAAGGTCGACAATAGGAGGGGTGGAAGTTCAGTGGGTCCATAGGAGGTCAAAGGGGTGGTAAGTCTATAATAAGAAAGTAAGTAGATTGTAGCAGTTTTGTTGCATATGTTCCTAAAAATCAATAAATAAAAGTTCTTTGATGCACCAGAGAAATGGCTTAAGCAAATCGTTGTGCTTATAACCTAAAAGTCCATTAAAATAATAAGTAATTAATTTAAAACATTATCCCATAACACATAACACATAAAAGTCCACCAGCAATGGTTAGAAATGTAATATTTTTTTACATGTGTCTCAGCTGAACTAAAATCTGTCTTATGGAAGTTAATAGCATATTGAGCATAGTTACATATATACTTTAAGGAAGTTAATAACATATTGAAAATAATTACATATCTACTTTCAGGAAGTTATGTAACCGTGTTCAATATGCTAAGGTTACTATGGTCATCTGACACAAGACTCTCTGTTGTTGCAGCCACTGTTACTCTCAAGACGACTATGCCCGGATGTCTCTCAGATCATGGGTCAACGTTGTCTACGGCAAGATGACTGCCATCGACAGGTGAGCTGAAGGTGTTGGATTCACCCATGAGTTATTTTGTCAGTAGGTGGCGCTGCAGTGGGTGCTGACTCCACGAGGGTGTTGTACCACCAGCAGAATGACCAATCACTGGCACTGGGTGAACTGTGCAGCTGGTCAAGTATTTCTTCAAACCAGTAATATAAATTAACTGGTCAAATGTATGTTCCATTTAGAAATGTAAACTGGTGCCACGTGGTGAAGTGCTTGTTGTGTTTCGTTATGTAAGTAATTTACACATATAATGTTATGTATTCTCAAGCCAACAGTTGCACTTGCAATACCCGAAATTGACATACAACAAATGTATGTTCTTTCTTTGAAAGTGCTCACTAGGTGTCTCCACTTTCACTCCAATCACCAATGACACTTTCGGGTTATTGCATTGATGCACACAGTAGTTTTCTTGAAGATTGAATTGTTATTGACAAACGTCATCTGCGATTTTCTCTTTTTTGTCTCTAATTGTATTTTCTGGGTTATTGCATTGATGTGCACAATTGCATCTATGAGAAGTTTTGGTATGGCCACTGTAAATATGTACCAAATGGCATAGTTTAGTGGTCTGAGGATTCTGATTGTTGCCAACCGCAGGAAGAAGAAACACGTAATTGTGAACAACAATGCTGTTGTACCATATGATCACCTGATCCTGGCTACCGGGCTGCAGTACCAGGTCCCTATGCCGACTGGCACCGACATCAGTACTGGTATGACGACAGCTGAGGCTGAAACATCCCCTGAGCGTCGATTTATTGGCGTTCCACCGAGTAACGTGTTTGTGGTCAACGACTGCTTCGATGCTGGAGTGGCCCTTAACTGGGTGGAGAGCAACATGTTACATTCTGAAGGTACGTGTTTCTTGTGCATAGTTTTTGAATTTGCACCTGTAATAAACATAGAATCTACGTACTTTATCAATACTTTTCTATTTGAAACAAATCCATATAAAAACGCGATAAGGTCATATATTGCTCTAAAATCCATATTGCATGTGAGTATGTGGCAGTTCATTGGCAGTTGGAACACAACCTTTATCCATGTCCCAAGTGAATCCCAGTAGTGTTGCACTGTCACTGCCTGTTGTGGAATATTGTGGTGCAGAAACCAGAAGCTGATAAATCTTACTGCAGGCCGCATCTTGATGTATGGGCACAGACTAGACATCTTCACCAGCATCCAGAGTTTCATGACTGTTGGCATCCCAGGAAGTCGCATAGACCTTGTGATGCCCCCACTTGGATATGAGGTAAGTCCGTCTTGTCTGATTGATTGCCTCGGGTCACTAGGAGTTATCTTAAAACTGAATATTATGAAACAATTGGTAGAAGTATTTGTTCACTTAAGGACAGTAGAAGAACATAAAGTATCAGTAGTGAAGTAGTGAAGTAGTGAAGTAGCAGTGCAGCTTGGATATTAGAAATTATTCATTCTCAATAAGTGAATGGACAGATTATCTATTGATTGTGTAATGGTTAGCAGCATGAATATGTTTAAAAACAAAATTGACAATATCTCAGCAGAAGGTGGACTCTTGATAACCCAACAACTTCAATGTCCACCATCTTACCACCTTACCATCTTACCATCTTGGGTTTCTGTTTTTGATGGCAATCTTTCATAATCTTGTTAAAACAGTTTTTATTGGGGTAACTGTTTCCTTTTGCATCATACATAGATGTATTTCTAAAAAAAATTATTTTCCAATCATAGTCCATAGCGGTGCTGAATCCATAATGGTGCTGACTCCATAAGAGTGCTGACTCCATAAGGATGCTGACTCCATAAGGGTGCTGACTCCATAAGGGTGTTTACACCATAATGGTGCTGACTCTATAAGAGTGCTGACTCCATAAGGGTGCTAACTCCATAAGGGTGTTTACACCATAATGGTGCTGACTCCATAAGAGTGCTGACTTCATAAGGGTGCTGACTCCATAAGGGTGCTGACTCCATAAGGTGCTGACTCCATGAGGGTGCTTACTCCATAAAGGTGCTGATTCCATAAGGGAGCTGACTCCATGAGGGTGCTTACTCCATACGGGTGCTGATTTCATGAGGATGTTTACTCCATGTGGGTGCTGACTCCATGAAGGTGCTTACTCCATAAAGGTGCTGACTCCATGAGGGTGCTTACTCCATGAGGGTGCTTACTCCATGAGGGTGCTTACTCCATAAGGGTGCTTACTCAATAAGGGCGCTGACTTCAAGCACATGCAATGTTGCCTTATGTCAACTGAAATGCTGCCTGTGAATGGGTCATTCTTCAGTAACCGTGCATTTGCAGAGATGAGACATCCCAAGAAAAGAGAGTGTGGGTCAAATTTGTGTGATGCATAGTAAGGGAAATAAGTTTACAAAAAATAAATACTAATGTGATGATGTAACCTGGCTCATGATGTAACCTGACTCATGATGTAACCTGACTCATGATGTAACCTGGCTCATGATGTAACCTGGCTCATGATGTAACCTGACTCATGATGTAACCTGGCTCATGATGTAACCTGGCTCATGATGTAACCTGGCTCATGATGTAACCTGGCTCATGATGTAACCTAGCTCATGATGTAACCTGGCTCATGATGTAACCTGGCTCATGATGTAACCTGACTCATGATGTAACCTGGCTCATGATGTAACCTGGCTCATGATGTAACCTGGCTCATGATGTAACCTAGCTCATGATGTAACCTGGCTCATGATGTAACCTAGCTCATGATGTAACCTGGCTCATGATGTAACCTGGCTCATGATGTAACCTGGCTCATGATGTAACCTGGCTCATGATGTAACCTGGCTCATGATGTAACCTGGCTCATGATGTAACCTGGCTCATGATGTAACCTGGCTCATGATGTAACCTGGCTCATGATGTAACCTGGCTCATGATGTAACCTGGCTCATGTTGTGACCTGGCTCATGATGTAACCTGGCTCATGTTGTGACCTGGCTCATGATGTAACCTGGCTCATGATGTAACCTGGCTCATGATGTAACCTGGCTCATGACGTAACCTAGCTCATGATGTAACCTAGCTCATGCATTGGTGTGCATAATGTGAGTTTTATTTTACTCAGTTCCTAGCCAAAAAGTTGTTTTCTATTGCATTATATCACACATGTAACTGAATAACCATCATTACTGTGTCTAACTCATTATATTACACATGTAACAATAAACTCCATTGCTCTGTCTAACTCATTATATCACACATGTAACTGAATAACCTCCATTACTGTCTTTAACTCATTATATCACACATGTAACCGAATAACCTCCATTACTGTCTCTAACTCATTATATCACACATGTAACTGAATAACCATCATTACTATGTCTAACTCATTATATCACACATGTAACAATAACCTCCATTGCTTTGTCTAACTCATTGTATCACACTTGTAACTGAATAACCTCCATTACTTTGTCTAACTCATTATATCACACTTGTAACTGAATAACCTCCATTACTTTCTATAACTCAGTATATCACACATGTAACTGAATAACCTCCATTACTGTCTCTAACTCATTATATCACACATGTAACTGAATAACCTCCATTACTGTGTCTATCTCATTATATCACACATGTAACTGAATAACCTCCATTACTGTGTCTAACTCATTATATCACACATGTAACTGAATAACCTCCATTACTGTCTTTAACTCATTATATCACACATGTAACAATAACCTCCATTACTTTGTCTAACTCATTATATCACACTTGTAACTGAATAACCTCCATTACTTTCTCTAACTCAGTATATCACACATGTAACTGAATAACCTCCATTACTGTGTCTATCTCATTATATCACACATGTAACTGAATAACCTCCATTACTGTGTCTAACTCATTATATCACACATGTAACTGAATAACCTCCATTACTGTGTCTATCTCATTATATCACACATGTAACTGAATAACCTCCATTACTGTGTCTAACTCATTATATCACACATGTAACTGAATAACCTCCATTACTGTGTCTAACTCATTATATCACACATGTAACTGAATAACCTCCATTACTGTCTTTAACTCATTATATCACACATGTAACAATAACTTCCATTACTTTGTCTAACTCATTATATCACACTTGTAACTGAATAACCTCCATTACTTTCTCTAACTCAGTATATCACACATGTAACTGAATAACCTCCATTACTTTCTCTAACTCATTATATCACACATGTAACTGAATAACCTCCATTACTTTCTCTAACGCATTATATCACACAATGTGTGACTCCATGAGGGTGCTGACTCCATGAGGGTGGTGATTCCATGAGGGTGCTGACTCCATGAGGGTGGTGATTCCATGAGGGTGCTTACTCCATAAGGGTGCTGACTCCAGTAATGGAGGTTATTAAGTTACATGTCATGTAACTTAATAACCATGTCATGTAACTTAATAACCTCCATTACTGTGTCTAACTAAGGGCATATGAAGCTAAATGACATCGGTTTAATGTTCTGTCATAAATTGATGTCAAAGTGCAATTGTAGTTAAATATATACATGTGTATGAAGCTTCCTGCTGTGTACTGACAGGTTGGTTGCTTCCTGCTGTGTGCTGACAGGTTGGTTGCTTCCTGCTGTGTGCTGACAGGTTGGTTGCTTCCTGCTGTGCACTGACAGGTCGGTTGCTTCCTGCTGTGTACTGACAGGTTGGTTGCTTCCTGCTGTGTACTGACAGGTTGGTTGCTTCCTGCTGTGTACTGACAGGTTGGTTGCTTCCTGCTGTGCGCTGACAGGTTGGTTGCTTCCTGCTGTGTGCTGACAGGTTGGTTGCTTCCTGCTGGGCACTGACAGGTCGGTTGCTTCCTGCTGTGTACTGACAGGTTGGTTGCTTCCTGCTGTGCGCTGACAGGTTGGTTGCTTCCTGCTGTGTACTGACAGGTTGGTTGCTTCCTGCTGTGTACTGACAGGTTGGTTGCTTCCTGCTGTGGTACTGACAGGTTGGTTGCTTTCTGCTGTGCACTGACAGGTCGGTTGCTTCCTGCTGTGTACTAACAGGTTGGTTGCTTCCTGCTGTGTACTGACAGGTTGGTTGCTTTCTGCTGTGTACTGACAGGTTGGTTGCTTCCTGCTGTGTGCTGACAGGTTGGTTGCTTCCTGCTGTGTGCTGACAGGTTGGTTGCTTTCTGCTGTGTACTGACAGGTTGGTTGCTTTCTGCTGTGTACTGACAGGTTGGTTGCTTCCTGCTGTGTGCTGACAGGTTGGTTGCTTCCTGCTGTGTACTGACAGGTTGGTTGCTTCCTGCTGTGTGCTGACAGGTTGGTTGCTTCCTGCTGTGTGCTGACAGGTTGGTTGCTTCCTGCTGTGTACTGACAGGTTGGTTGTTTCCTGCTGTGTGCTGACAGGTTGGTTGCTTCCTGCTGTGTGCTGACAGGTTGGTTGCTTCCTGCTGTGTGCTGACAGGTTGGTTGCTTCCTGCTGTGTGCTGACAGGTTGGTTGCTTCCTGCTGTGTGCTGACAGGTTGGTTGCTTCCTGCTGTGTGCTGACAGGTTGGTTGCTTCCTGCTGTGTGCTGACAGGTTGGTTGCTTCCTGCTGTGTGCTGACAGGTTGGTTGCTTCCTGCTGTGTGCTGACAGGTTGATTGCTTCCTGCTGTGTGCTGACAGGTTGGTTGCTTCCTGCTGTGTGCTGATAGGTTGGTTGCTTCAATGACCCTGACATTACGCGGGCAGTCATGTCTGCCCTGTCTGAGGCGGGAGTCACCGTCTACCCCGAGTATGTTCTCGCCCAGTGGAATGATGGTGATGACATCGAAGAGGTCGCCACAGTGTCCTTCACATCCAGCCACAAGCCGCTCAAACTCGAATGTCAGGTAGGTGTCATCTCTAGCATCGGTGACAGTGACACATGTTGACATTCACATTCAAGATGAGTAGAAATGCTCATAGTTCAGTCATTCAGTCATTCAGTCATTCAGTCATTCAGTCATTCGGTCGTTCAGTTATTCAGTATTAATAAAGATATTTAAGAGTGAAAGAGAGCACACACATAAATCTATCTGCATTTGCATTGAAACATATTAAAGTAAGTAACTCTAAACTGTATATTTATAGTCAAACATTTTATTTGTCTCTTTTTTTAAAGCCTTCTAAATAAAATAATGTGACCTTTTTCTAAAAGGAAAATGTATGTCATCACACTTTGGCATAGAACAGGTGGACCCAAGCAGCATTGTTATGGAATAGTTTGGCATGTTTATCAGGTGACTAAACACCATCTACTAGTGACTGATCAGAGTTTTTGTTTACAGGCATTCTTTGGCTTCTACAGGAAACAAGTTGATTATGATGCATTCAAAGGTGATTATTATATCAAATGGAACATTTGTAAATCACATCACTCTGTAATCCTTCAAGATGTTGTTATGATGCATTTCTGTAGCTCTGTCAATTGTCAATTGCACATCACTCTGTAATCATTCAAGATGTTGTTATGATGTATTTCTGTATCTCTGTCAGTTGTCAAGTGCACATCACTCTGTAATCATTCAAGATGTTGTTATGATGTATTTCTGTAGCTCTGTCAGTTGTCAATTGCACATCACTCTGTAATCATTCAAGATGTTGTTATGATGCATTTCTGTAGCTCTGTCAGTTGTCAATTGCACATCACTCTGTAATCATTCAAGATGTTGTTATGATGCATTTCTGTAGCTCTGTCAGTTGTCAAGTGCACATCACTCTGTAATCATTCAAGATGTTGTTATGATGTATTTCTGTAGCTCTGTCAGTTGTCAATTGCACATCACTCTGTAATCATTCAAGATGTTGTTATGATGCATTTCTGTAGCTCTGTCAGTTGTCAATTGCACATCACTCTGTAATCATTCAAGATGTTGTTATGATGTATTTCTGTAGCTCTGTCAGTTGTCAATTGCACATCACTCTGTAATCATTCAAGATGTTGTTATGATGCATTTCTGTAGCTCTGTCAGTTGTCAATTGCACATCACTCTGTAATCATTCAAGATGTTGTTATGATGCATTTCTGTAGCTCTGTCAGTTGTCAATTGCACATCACTCTGTAATCATTCAAGATGTTGTTATGATGCATTTCTGTAGCTCTGTCAGTTGTCAAGTGCACATCACTCTGTAATCATTCAAGATGTTGTTATGATGTATTTCTGTAGCTCTGTCAGTTGTCAATTGCACATCACTCTGTAATCATTCAAGATGTTGTTATGATGCATTTCTGTAGCTCTGTCAGTTGTCAATTGCACATCACTCTGTAATCATTCAAGATGTTGTTATGATGCATTTCTGTAGCTCTGTCAGTTGTCAATTGCACATCACTCTGTAATCATTCAAGATGTTGTTATGATGCATTTCTGTAGCTCTGTCAGTTGTCAAGTGCACATCACTCTGTAATCATTCAAGATGTTGTTATGATGTATTTCTGTAGCTCTGTCAGTTGTCAAGGGCACTTCTCTTAGAAAGGATACAGCGCATCCATCATGTGAATCTGAGTTCCATATATAATTGTTAAGCAGACATTAACAATTTTATGTTTGATGGGTTGCTATATATATATTTTATATAGTTATTTCTGTCAAATATTCAGATATAGTAACATTTTCCAGTATTTATGTTCTCTGGGTGACAATCTCAAACTGGTAGCTGGTATATCCATTATAATACAAACTGGTAGCTGGTATATCCATTATAATACAAACTGATAGCTGGTATATCCATTATAATACAAACTGGTAGCTAGTATATCCATTATAACACAAACTGGTAGCTGGTATATCCATTATAATACAAACTGGTAGCTGGTATATCCATTATAATACAAACTGGTAGCTGGTATATCCATTATAATACAAACTGGTAGCTGGTATATCCATTATAATACAAACTGGTAGCTGTTATATCCATTATAATACAAACTGGTAGCTGGTATATCCATTATAATACAAACTGGTAGCTGGTATATCCATTATAATACAAACTGGTAGCTGGTATATCCATTATAATACAAACTGGTAGCTGGTATATCCATTATAATACAAACTGGTAGCTGTTATATCCATTATAATACAAACTGGTAGCTGGTATATCCATTATAATACAAACTGGTAGCTGGTATATCCATTATAATACAAATACCTAATCTATCAAATCTATATACGTAAATCTACTTTCATAATTACAGAGATATAGAGCATTATACATCACACAGAGAGCAAAAGAAACTAGTTCTTTCACAATTAGATACACCAAGAAACAGTTTCAAGATATTGTGATATGTAATATGTAATCTTTCTATGGTAATATGTGGATGTGTATATGTGAATGAATATTCTTTTTGCAGTATGGCTGAAATCTTCCCAAAAAAATTTAGTTGGTGTTGTAGTGAACTGGTCTGCCACCAGGGGGTAAAGTGTAGGACACTTGGAGCAGTCACAAGGACTGGATACCATGCTATACAAGAGCTAATTTTACCTTTTTTATTATTGTGGTTCCATTATGATTACACAGAATACATGTCTAGGAAATAGTTACATATTAAAACAGTTGCAATAGTAATATTAGTACACACATATTTTGACACATCAGTGAGTTGTGTATGTCGTTCCAGCCATCAACGATGCGTGCCTGGTGTTTGACGGCCGCCTGGTGTTGGATGCAAATTTCCACACAAACGACGTGTCGATCCGCGGCGCCGGACCTCTCACCAAGTTCCAGCGAATCTACCACTCAGACATGTGGTCTCATGCCAACTTCAACTCAAAGGAAGTTGGCATTCAGGTAACTCATCCTATGTCATCCACTCATCTTATGTCATCCACTCATCTTATGTCATCCACTCATCTTATGTCATCCACTCATCTTATGTCATCCACTTGTTTTATGTCATCCACTCATCTTATGTCATCCACTCGTCTTATGTCATCCACTCGTCTTATGTCATCCACTCGTCTTATGTCATCCACTTGTCTTATGTCATCCACTCGTCTTATGTCATCCACTCGTCTTATGTCATCCACTCGTCTTAAGTCATCCACTCTGTCAAATGTTAAGAAATGAAAAAAAAATTCTTTTTGACACAACTATTAAAGTTAGCTTATTTTCAATGTGTTGGTTGCAGGCTGTCACATATGTAGCTGTCACATATGTAGCTGTCACATATGTAGCTGTCACATATGTAGCTGTCACATATGTAGCTGTCAGATATGTAGCTGTCACATATGTAGCTGAGCCAATATCCCTCATCTTGATTCATCATTGGTATTGTCTTTCTGATCCGGAGAACCTTCTTTATTCAGATCACGTTTCCGTTACTTTCCCTGTCAGTCACCTTGGCTAAGAAGAACCAAGTCCCACAGTTCACTTCCTCAGCAAGGCAACTGATGTTGTTGAAATGTTGACAAATGAATTAACTTTAATATTTGTGTCAAAAAGAACATTTATATTCATTTACTTACCGACTTGATGAATATTTTCATCGATGTATCGATCAAGAGTAACTGGAGAGAAATAAAATGCCCCATTTGGTGGATTTCTTAATAATCAGTTAGTCAACTAACAGTTAACAGGACAAGTCCACTCCTCTTTCAGGAAGTACAAAACATTTAATAAATTATTAACAAATAACTTTTGTTGTTATTTAACAGTATGATAAAAAACGTTTTGTTGACCCAGTATCTGAATATTGTTTAATGTGACTGTGCACACATTGGCTTAGATATGTGATTTGCGCACGCACACACACAAAACAATATTTGTATAAATATATTTGCTAAATCTTTTATATCACATAATATATCATCATCTTCTTTGCAAATGGATTCTGTCTTTATATTTCCTTCAAAGCCCAGTAATTTAAACTTTAATTGCTGCACATAAAGACACATCTTGGGAACTGCACAGTGAACTAACCGTACCAAGACACCAATTGTCTAGAGGCACACTATAACATTGTGACAATTATCTAGAGGCACACTATAACATTGTGACAATTATCTAGAGGCACACTATAACATTGTGACAGTTATCTAGAGGCACACTATAACATTGTGACAATTATCTAGAGGCACACTATAACATTGTGACAATTATCTAGAGGCACACTATAACATTGTGACAACACAGCAGTACATCATCTAAGGAACATGACAAAGAGTTCAAGCAACTAACTGTGCCAGGAATAGTGGCTGTGATCTACAGAGTGCTAGTCACTAGCACTCTGTAGCCATGTCACACGAGTAATATGACATGGTTGCTTGGCCGCATGGTCACACACTAAAGACAATGCACCTTTCCAAGCTTTTATTTAACCTATACAACAATTTAACTACTGTTTCACGTGTTACTTAAACAAACCAGTGTTGCTTCTATAGCTTCATGATAAATCTGATTTTAACAGTCCATTGCAAACCAAAGCTAAAATGCATTGCAATCACTGGCCTTAGGATCATTTCCTCATGACTGCGTGCAGTGCTGCTAACAGAATGGTTTTAAAATATACATTTAGTAACCATTTAAGGCATTTCCATCCAGTGTCTTAGATCACTCTAATTATAACTGTGCAACATATTCTTTGATACAAGTGTGACATCCGTTAATAATGTGACATACGTTAATAATGACATGCAGTGCTGGTCTTAATAACTATACAGTGTACCAGGTATACACACGTGTGAGTATGTGCACACACATGCTCGCATGCACGCACACACGCATACACGCACACATTTAATTTACAAAGTATACTATCCTTAAATACATTTTACATTGCCCACTTTATAAACAACTCTCTGTCTGTTTCTCTTGGATTTTGATATCTTCTCAAGAGAAGCCTTTAACATGCAACCCAACAACCCAACAACCCAACAACAATCCATTTACCACATGTCATCCATCATGCATTACCAATGCCCAGTGTTCACCCATTGCGATTTGTGCGGCCAACCATGACTGTCATGGTTGGTTGGTCATGACATGGGCAGAGAAGGAGATGTGTGTTCTGACCTGAACGAGGGTACAGTTGATGACAAGGGAGTTCTCAGTATGGTGCTGCCTCGCATGTGTTGTCTGTCCGGCCTGGATTAGGTAAAAACGAGTTGACCGTGTTGTCCAACAAGGGATTCTTGCTACAGATGAGAAGCCCTTTTATGGCGCACTTGAACTTACTGTTGACAAACGCATAGAGGATTGGGTTGAGAGCAGAGTTGGCGTGACTTAACAGGATGGCCGGGTTGAAACATGGGTAACAGGTGCTGCCTGTGATGACAAGTATCGCGTTCAAGACATGTATTGGCAGCCAGCAGACGGCAAAGAAGACAATGACCACGCAGAACCACTTGACGGCACGGATCTCCTTCATGAAGATCTGCTTGCGGGTCATCGTGACCATCTCCACGGCCACCTGGAGGCTGTTGATCTGTCTCAGCTGCTTAAAGACGACTTGGAAGATGAAGCAGTAGAGGACAAACATGATGAGGAGTGGAGCAAGGACGAAACCAAAGAAGTTGAAGTAAACCATGAAGTTCATGTCAATCACCGACAAAAAGGCACATCTTGCTAGCGTGGTCACTGGCTGGTGCCAGCCAAACATTGGAATGAGGCTGACCAATATGGCTGACAGCCAGGTGAAAGCGATGACTGCAGCAGCCACAGTCCCAGTGCAGTTGCTATGGTAGATGAAGGGGAACTTAATTGCAATGAATCGCTCGACCGCGACAGCAAGGAGGCCAAAGATAGAAATTTGTGTGAGGATCACTATCACAGTGTTAGTTAGCAAGCAACTGTAGAATTCTGCAGGGATGCCGTACATCGACAACATAGCACATGGTATTCCAAGAAGTCCCACCAGAAGGTCGGCAGTAGCCAGACTCGCTATGAAGTAGTTGGTGAATGTCTGTAGCTGCGACTCTCGGATGATCACAATCAGAACAAGACCATTGCCCAAGATTGACAGCAGACCAATGACTGTCTCGCAGCCTAGGTACACAATTCCTCCCACATCGACTGTTACAGCCGTGTCATTGCTCAGTGATACTTCTCCTGTGCTGTTCATGGTGTGTGTGTGATTGTCCCAATGGTGCTGCATTTGAAGAGTAGATATCTGGCCTACAGGAAGAGAACAAATTGATTACGTATCCTCAAACTTAACACATGTTGTAGAAATTATTCTTCCACAGAAACTGAACTGTCATACAATAGTCAACTTTGTGTTGTGACCGGCAGTGTCCTTTTAATGTATAATTATATATAACATTATTACACATTTTGCATACAAAATTTAAAATATATTTATTTTTAAAAATAATGTTTTTAATGCATATTTATTCTTACTCACTCCCTGTCTCACCAGACACACTCCCTGTCCCATCAGGCGCACTCCCTGTCCCACCAGGCAAACTCCCTGTCCCACCAGGCACACTCCCTGTCCCACCAGACACACTCCCAGTACAAGCAGGCACACTCCCTGTCCAAACAGGTGCACTCTCTGTCCCACCAGGCACACTCCCTGTCCCACCAGACATACTCCCTATACAAGCAGGCACACTCCCTGTCCCACCAGACACACTCCCTGTCCCACCAGGCACACTCCCTGTCCCACCAGACACACTCCCTGTACAAGCAGGCACACTCCCTGTCCCACCAGACACACTCCCTGTCCCACCAGGCACACTTCCTGTACCACCAGATATGCTCCCTGTCCCACCAGGCACACTCCCTGTCCCACCAGGTGCACTCCCCGTCCCACGAGGCACACTCCCTATCCCACAAGGCACACTCCCTGCCCGCAAGGCAAACTTCCTGTCCCACCAGGCACACTCCCTGTCCCACCAGGCACACTCCCTGTCCCACCAGGTGCACTCCCTGTCCCACCAGGTGCACTCCCTGTCCCACGAGGCACACTCCCTGTCCCACAAGGCACACTCCCTGCCCGCAAGGCACACTTCCTGTCCCACCAGGCACACTCCCTGTCCCACCAGGCACACTCCCTGTCCCACCAGGTGCACTCCCTGTCCTACAAGGCACACTTCCTGTCCCACCAGACACACTCCCTGTCCGCAAGGCACACTTCCTGTCCCACCAGACACACTCCCTGCCCGCAAAGCACACTTCCTGTCCCACCAGGCACATTCCCTGTCCCACTAGGCACACTCCCTGTACAAGCAGGCACACTCCCTGTCCCACCAGACACACTCCCAGTACAAGCAGGCACACTCCCTGTCCAACCAGGTGCACTCTCTGTCCCACCAGGCACACTCCCTGTCCCACCAGGCACATTCCCTGTCCCACCAGGCACACTCCCTGTACAAGCAGGCACACTCCCTGTCCCACCAGACACACTCCCTGTACAAGCAGGCACACTCCCTGTCCCACCAGACACACTCCCAGTACAAGCAGGCACACTCCCTGTCCAACCAGGTGCACTCTCTGTCCCACCAGGCACACTCCCTGTCCCACCAGGCACACTGCCTGTCCCACCAGGTGCACTCCCTGTCCTACAAGGCACACTTCCTGTCCCACCAGACACACTCCCTGTCCGCAAGGCACACTTCCTGTCCCACCAGACACACTCCCTGCCCGCAAAGCACACTTCCTGTCCCACCAGGCACATTCCCTGTCCCACCAGGCACACTCCCTGTACATGCAGGCACACTCCCTGTCCCACCAGACACACTCCCTGTACAAGCAGGCACACTCCCTGTCCCACCAGACACACTCCCAGTACAAGCAGGCACACTCCCTGTCCAACCAGGTGCACTCTCTGTCCCACCAGGCACACTCCCTGTCCCACCAGATATACTCCCTGTACAAGCAGGCACACTCCCTGTCCCACCAGACACACTCCCTGTCCAATCAGACACACTCCCTGTCCCACCAGACACACTCCCTGTACAAGCAGGCACACTCCCTGTCCCACCAGACACACTCCCTGTCCCACCAGGCACACTTCCTGTACCACCAGATATGCTCCCTGTCCCACCAGGCACACTCCCTGTCCCACCAGGTGCACTCCCTGTCCCACCAGGTGCACTCCCCATCCCACGAGGCACACTCCCTGTCCCACAAGGCACACTCCCTGCCCACAAGGCACACTTCCTGTCCCACCAGGCACACTCCCTGTCCCACCAGGCACACTCCCTGTTCCACCAGGTGCACTCCCTATCCCACCAGGTGCACTCCCTGTCCCACGAGGCACACTCCCTGTCCCACGAGGCACACTCCCTGCCCGCAAGGCACACTTCCTGTCCCACCAGGCACACTCCCTGTCCCACCAGGCACACTCCCTGTCCCACCAGGTGCACTCCCTGTCCTACAAGGCACACTACCTGTCCCACCAGACACACTCCCTGTCCACAAGGCACACTTCCTGTCCCATCAGACACACTCCCTGTCCCACCAGGCACACTCCCTGTCCCACCAGGTGCACTCCCTGTCCTACAAGGCACACTTCCTGTCCCACCAGACACAGTCCCTGTCCCACAAGGCACACTCCCTGCCCGCAAAGCACACTTCCTGTCCCACCAGGCACACTCCCTGTCCCACCAGGCACACTCCCTGTCCCATCAGGCACACTCCCTGTCCTATCAGGCACACAAGGCAGAAACAATAAATTTCTGTCTTGAGCCAGTCTCTGTCCATTCCCTTTAATGTTTGTTATATATTTATTTTAATAGTATTTGTTAAAATATATATTTACTGTAAAGCATTGTGTGTGCCACTGTGTGGTCTGATCCAGATGTACATCACTTTACAAGTGTTAATTATAATAATAACACTAATAATTACCCCAGGTACCATAGTAAAAAGGTCAGTCATTAAAAGTGTTCCAGATTAGCGCCATCTCACCAACCTGCACGCCCACATGAGAACATTTCATGTATTTTCCAACATGAAATTGCCTTAACGCTAATTAGTAAATTTTTCATCATATGGCTTAACTTTGTGGCTTCAGGCAGTGGTTCTCCATCATTCACGTCATTTGATCCTGATGATTTCTCTCACTCATAACTCAGAGCTGATTGCCTCTGAGCTCGTTCTCAGTGTGCAGTATCTGATTAACTTGGGTCCTCTAATTAACTAGCCAATCAAGTTGTCAGCTGAGATCGAATCCCTGGGTTGACATAGTCAAGACGAATGCAGTTTAGGAACCTCCTTAATTGGAACACTGTGATGTAGCGAGTTATACATTCCTCTCTGTGTGAAGATGTTTCTTCATAACCTATCACCATGTTTAGGAACCTCCTTAATTGGAACATTGTGATGTATCTAAATATACGTTTGTCTCTGTGCGAAGATGTTTCTTCATCACCTATCACCAGTTTTTCACTTGGCCAGTGCCACATGGTTCCAGTTTTGTAGCACTTGTCATGTCATTCGTCTGGTGCTTCTATTACTTCTATTTCAGTTGGCCAATGCGTTGTTAACCCTCTATTTCAGTTGGCCAATGCACTGTTGACCCTGTTTGACCCAACTCTGGAGCAGGAGACACCTCCGCCCCGCGACCTGCTCAAGCTCATCCCGATGTACCGCAGTCCCAAGATCTGTGGCTGCTTCCTGCCTGGTGAGGACCACTAACTATGCTCATCTCTGGATATAGTCCATTATATATATATACATATACATACACATATGTATATGACAAAAGTAGACATTTTGCAAGGTATCAGTTTCTCACAATATTCAGTGGGTTCATCATCGTTTTGTACAGAATAACAACATACAACATACAACATACGTGTCAGTCTGTTCCAGTTTATAGCTGGTTGTTAATGTGGTGTGGTGAGCCTTAAAGCCTTCAAGCCTTAAAGCCTTCAAGCCTTAAAGCCTTCAAGCATCTTGTTGTAGCACCCGGACAGGGACAGGTGGCCAGTGTGTCAGTAGTGTTGTGTCGTAGCACCCGGACAGGGACAGGTGGCCAGTGTGTCAGTAATGTTGTGTCGTAGCACCCGGACAGGGACAGGTGGCCAGTGTGTCAGTAATGTTGTGTCGTAGCACCCGGACAGGGACAGGTGGCCAGTGTGTCAGTAATGTTGTGTCGCAGCACCCGGACAGGGACAGGTGGCCAGTGTGTCAGTAATGTTGTGTCGCAGCACCCGGACAGGGACAGGTGGCCAGTGTGTCAGTAATGTTGTGTAGTAGCACCCGGACAGGGACAGGTGGCCAGTGTGTCAGTAATGTTGTGTCGTAGCACCCGGACAGGGACAGGTGGCCAGTGTGTCAGTAATGTTGTGTCGTAGCACCCGGACAGGGACAGGTGGCCAGTGTGTCAGTAATGTTGTGTCGTAGCACCCGGACAGGGACAGGTGGCCAGTGTGTCAGTAATGTTGTGTCGTAGCACCCGGACAGGGACAGGTGGCCAGTGTGTCAGTAATGTTGTGTCGTAGCACCCGGACAGGGACAGGTGGCCAGTGTGTCAGTAATGTTGTGTCGTAGCACCCGGACAGGGACAGGTGGCCAGTGTGTCAGTAATGTTGTGTCGTAGCACCCGGACAGGGACAGGTGGCCAGTGTGTCAGTAATGTTGTGTTGTAGCACCCGGACAGGGACAGGTGGCCAGTGTGTCAGTAATGTTGTGTCGTAGCAGCCGGACAGGGACAGGTGGCCAGTGTGTCAGTAATGTTGTGAACACTTAAGTTATTAGAGAAGAAGGTCTACATTCCTGTCTTTAAAGTCATCTCTAGTAAACTGAGTGCTTGCAAAACCTTTTCATCTCGGCCTACTTTGCATATTACCTGACCTTTCTTGCCTGTCTCTGCTTCAGGTGAATACCATTACCTGTTTGTCGGAAAGCCAAAGTTGAACACGCCCCTGGAAGCACTCAGAAGTCAGAGTGACTTTGTAAGTGAATGACACTATTAATCAGGATCGTTTGTTTCACTTGTTCCAAGCTCAAAAGTAATTTTGTTCCATTTATTAGCCAATTTCATACCATTATTTTGTACCATTTCATTAAGCCATTATCAGTTTTCTAAGAAGAACGTTTATGACCCTATATTGTTTATGACCCTATATTGTTTATGACCCTATATTGTTTATGACCCTATATTGTTTATGACCCTATATTGTTTATGACCCTATATTGTTTATGACCCTATATTGTTTATGACCCTATATTGTTTATGACCCTATATTGTTTATGACCCTATATTGTTTATGACCCTATATTGTTTATGACCCTATATTGTTTATGACCCTATATTGTTTATGACCCTATATTGTTTATGACCCTATATTGTTTATGACCCTATATTGTTTATGACCCTATATTGTTTATGACCCTATATTGTTTATGACCCTATATTGTTTATGACCCTATATTGATGCATTCTGGGCTGTTTTTATACTAATTGCTATGATATCCAAATGCTTCATTGTAGCTGCCCCAGTCAATAAACATACATTTTATCAACATTTTGGTTACAAATTGTACATTATGTGTGAGACTGTGAGAAGAGAACCAAGAGAAAACACCAATATTTAGCAAAAAATCCCCAAATAACAATTTATAAACCAAATATTTGGGGGAAGACAAATGAATAAAGTTCTAATTGGAGAATGCGCAAACAAGAAATCATAAGACAACAACATATTATGTTTAATGTTAAAGGGTGTTTTTTATTGTGGAAAAGGTATTGTTTTTTTGTGGAAAATCTATTGTTTTTGTGGAAAATCTATTGTTTTTTCCCCTTCAAGTCTTCAAGACTAGTGTCTTCTGGTGTTGTTGAAAAAATTTACAAACTTTGACAAACGGTGATTATATCATTATAGTTCATAATTCCATACTCTTTTTCATACTCTCTTTCTACATCAGCATCTAAATAAATTTTTTCTTTGAGGAAACTGTTTACTATCTACATGACTAAATACATTCAACATTTGTTTTATCTACATGACTAAATACATTCAACATTTGTTTTATCTACATGACTAAATACATTCAACATTTGTTTTATCTACATGCATGATCAATTAAATGATCATGGCAACTTAATAAATGTCACAGTTGATGTTTTCAGAATTGAATTAAAAATTACAATATTAAGTTTGATCTATAAATTACCATATATCCAGAATAAAAATTTTCAGGCATTTAAATACAGGATTGATCAAATATACCAATATAATAAGATAGATACCTTGTCTCTTTCTGTGCCTCAGTATATATTTCTTCTTTCCTGTGTCTCTCTTTTGCCCCGGTCTCTTTGTCCTCTTTCTCACATTTAGCTATATGACTAGAATCTCCAAGTCAGCCTCCTGTGACTGCAGTCACGTGTATGTCAGGCTGCATTCAACCACCAACTGTGACAATCTGAAGGCAGACCCAGTGATAACTCATCATTTCACTCGTCATTAACATTGCCGCCTGATTGGTGATATTTACACGACCACAGGTGGCAGCACTGCAGGCAGTGGACATCAACTAAACTGTTTGCTGGACCAGTGTAGTAATACATAGCCTTGAACGGCACAAACATGGCTTATTGATTATCAAATGATCAGTGTTCTTTACGGATGTTCACAGTCATTCACTGGCTGCAAGCACTGCTTTCTGTTACTTCCATAAATTGTCCTAAATGTAGTGGATAAATAGTTCTTCTATAGAACATAGACAGTTAGAGACATTGCAATTTTGGTATTTTGTATTTTGAAGTGCGTAACAAATATTACATTCATATTTAATGTAATAAATTTAATTGGAATACAGTGTTTGCATAACATTACTTAGTAGATCAACTGCTATTGGTCAATAGGCTGTTCTCAGAAAAAAATAATTCCATGTTTGTTCTATCCACCAGGGTAATAACACAACACCCCAGTTGGTTGATGAGAACGTGCCGGGGGGGGGGTCACAGTGTGTCATCTAGTGAAATATTATGATTAGGTTAATTATCTTGTAGTGACAGACTGTGGATTTATTGTATTCAGGCAGACATTTGATTTGTAATATCGTTGCCTAGTGCTAAGTGGATTTATTGCATTCAGGCAGACATTTGATTTATTATATTGTTGCCTAGTGCTAATGTCTGCTACTGTGGTCTTGTTCATTTCCACAACTACAGGTTGCTCTTTCTTTGTGAATTTAGCCATTCCTTAATATTGTCCGACCTTCCCATATTTTCTTTTTTGCTTTAGAATTTACCATTGATATATTGTCATTGTTGTCAGCAGCTTATTGTCATTGTTGTCAGCAGCTTCTTTTCAATTCAAGTCAACAATCTTTCAGAGACATATCTTATGTTGTTACTGATCTGGTCCAAAATCAGCTACATCCTTCTTATAAGTAGACTGGTGTAGATGGTTGTCTATATAGCTTTTATCAACTGCAACCTCTCCTCCAGTGTGGAATTCATATGTATTAATATTTAATACTTAATATTATATTTTAATATATTTTTGTTTTGTCACTAATGTAAAGATAATAAGATCACAATACTGTCTGCCTCTCAGAGATAACAGACAGTTGAGGGAGCTCCCTGGTTTTGACCCATGCAGTAATCACCAAGATGACTTTATCCTACAGTATGTAGGGGTTCAGTCCTGTTCCTTCCAGTGCCCACCAGGAGTATGTCTGTATGTTGAACCTGTCTTCCCAGGGTGTGGAGATGGTGACTGGGAACATACAGGGAGACCCAGGCTACTTCTGCCTACACCTCAACCAGTACAAGTCAGTTGAGGACATCACCTGTCTCTCTAAGAAGGTGTGTTTGCTCAACTCAAAGCTTCTCCAGAGTCACATGACCAGGGTCACATGACCCACTGACAATGCATTGGCCTGGTCAAATGCATTTTATAAACTGCTGTGATTGAAATTGCATTGTTTCCTGCACTAATGTATTGTAGTGATACAGTTCATTAAATCACAATGTATTAATCTGTTTGTAGAATGTTTTATTAATTAATTAATTTATCACACATTGTGTTAATGGTGATAGTGATAATGCTTCTAGGGGGATATTTTTTTGGATATGTGGTACCCTATGAATGCTTATTATTGTATTATTTTAGTGACTCTTAGCTATCTCTGTAGAGAATGTTACCAAAGACATATGATTGGCTTCAATTGTAATTGTGTAACTTGTACTTAATTACAATTGCAGTGTAATTGAATTTTTAGAATACTGCAATTGTAATTGAGTTTACACGAGGCTATGTAATTGTAGTTAACCACTTTACTCGACCATTGTAACAAGGATGCATGAATGCAGCTGTCTAAGATGAGCTGTAGTGGGGCATGTGATCTTTTATAATCCATTGACCATTCATGAAGCATTGTATTAGTTTTTTGAATCATTGTAATTGTAATTGATTTGTTTGAAGCGATGTAATTATAATTGATTTTTTGAGGTGTTGTAATTGAGCTTTTGTGATGTGTGTAATTGTAATAGACAATTGTAATTGAACCCCGCCCTAGAGACCCACTGGCCCCGTCCTGGAGACCCACTGGCCCCGCCCTGGAGACCAACTGGTCCCGCCCTGGAGACCCACTGGCCCCACCCTGGAGACCCAATGGCCCCGCCCTGGAGACCCACTGGCCCCGCCCTAGATACCCACTGGCCCCACCTTGGAGACCCACTGTCCCCATCCTGGAGATTCACGGCTTGCACTCATGCTTATTTCATGTCTTCCAACAGCCGTTCCCCACAAGCAACCTCATTTGTCTGTACAGCATCCATGAGCGATTCCTCAACAACCTCATCTACCGCTTCAAAGTGAAGCTCATCACAGACTTCTACAAGTACGTATAGCCACTTCAACCTCTCTTAACGGTTTCAGTTTTAGTTATAGTGTCAAGTCAAAGTGCAACATTGCTAAGAAAATATAAAAAAATATAGTTGTTTGCTCACATATACACTGTACATGATAATTAGTTAATAATATAATAATAATATTATTATTGTTGCAACAATTAATGATTACCTATGTTGCATGAGTACATTGTACGTGAAAAACCTGATGGATCAAACTCACAGTGTCTCCTATTTAAAAAACATTGTCCTATTGATGTTGCTACCAACATTGTCCTATTGATGTTGCTACCAACATTGTCCTATTGATGTTGTTATCAACATAATTACCCATGTGAAATTAATATAGTATTAAATAGTATCAAGAACCAATGGCTGTGTCGACTGTTCACACTAATGCCTGTGTAGCAGGTCAAGGGGCTTATGACGGAACCAATGTCTAGACTAATGGATGTATTTACTCTGCTATTATTTGCCTCCAGCATTTGGCTAATCAAATGCATTTAGTAATTTGGAGACTCTGATTTCTCAATTTTGCACCGGAGTAGTACATTATGACAGCAGAAATGCAATAGGTATTTGTGAGGTGATACTCTGCCTACCTGCATAATTATGTGCTGACCTAAATATGTATGATACATGTTCAAGGCAGTACATGTGTTCTTGTTGTTTACGTTCTTGTTGTTTACATTCTTGTTGTTTATGTTCTTGTTGTTTGTGTTCTTGTTGTTTGTGTGCTTGTTGTTTGTGTGCTTGTTGTGTGTGTGCTTGTTGTTTATGTTCTTGTTGTTTATGTGCTTGTTGTTTATTTTCTTGTTGTTCATGTGCTTGTTGTTTGTGTTCTTGTTGTTTGTGTTCTTGTTGTTTATGTGCATGCTTGTTGTTTATGTACTTGTTGTTTGTGTTCTTGTTGTTTATGTGCATGCTTGTTGTTTATGATCTTGTTGTTTGTGTTCTTGTTGTTTGTGTTCTTGTTGTTTGTGTGCTTGTTGTTTGTGTTCTTGTTGTTTATGTGCATGCTTGTTGTTTGTGATCTTGTTGTTTGTGTTCTTGTTGTTTGTGTTCTTGTTGTTTGTGTTCTTGTTGTTCATGTTCTTGTTGTCTATATGCTTGTTGTTTATGTTCTTGTTCTTCATGTTCTAGTTGTTTATGTGCTTGTTGTTTGTGTGCTTGTTGTTTGTGTGCTTGTTGTTTATGTGCTTGTTGTTTGTGTGCTTGTTGTTTGTGTTCTTGTTGTTTACATTGTTGTCGTTTGTGTTCTTGTCATTTATGTTCTTGTCGTTTATGTTCTTGTTGTTTATGTTCTTGTCGTTTATGTTCTTGTTGTTTATCTTCTTCTTGTTTATGTCCTTGTCGTTTATGTTCTTGTTGTTTATGTTCTTGTCGTTTATGTTCTTGTCGTTTATGTTCTTGTCGTTTATGTTCTTGTTGTTTATGTTCTTGTTGTTTGTGTTCTTGTTGTTTATGTTCTTGTTGTTTACATTGTTGTTGTTTGTGTTGTTGTTTGGGTTCTTGTTGTTTGTGTGCTTGTTATTTCTGTGCTTGTTGTTTGTGTTCTTGTTGTTTGTGTTCTTGTTGTTTGTGTGCTTGTTGTTTGTGTGTTTGTTGTTTGTGTTCTTGTTGTTTATGTTCTTGTCGTTTATGTTCTTGTTGTTTATGTTCTTGTTGTTTATGTTCTTGTCGTTTATGGTCTTGTCGTTTATGTTCTTGTCATTTATCTTCTTGTTGTTTATGTTCTTGTTGTTTATGTTCTTGTTGTTTGTGTTCTTGTTGTTTATGTTCTTGTTGTTTACATTGTTGTTGTTTGTGTTGTTGTTTGGGTTCTTGTTGTTTGTGTGCGTGTTATTTCTGTGCTTGTTGTTTGTGCTCTTGTTGTTTGTGTTCTTGTTGTTTGTGCGCTTGTTGTTTGTGTGTTTGTTGTTTGTGTTCTTGTTGTTCATGTTCTTGTTGTCTATATGCTTGTTGTTTATGTTCTTGTTGTTCATGTTCTTGTTGTTTATGTGCTTGTTGTTTGTGTGCTTGTTGTTTGTGTGCTTGTTGTTTATGTGCTTGTTGTTTGTGTTCTTGTCATTTATGTTCTTGTTGTTTATGTTCTTGTTGTTTATGTTCTTGTCGTTTATGTTCTTGTTGTTTATGTTCTTGTTGTTTATGTTCTTGTTGTTTATGTTCTTGTCGTTTATGTTCTTGTTGTTTATGTTCTTGTTGTTTATGTTCTTGTTGTTTGTGTTCTTGTTGTTTATGTTCTTGTTGTTTACATTGTTGTTGTTTGTGTTGTTGTTTGGGTTCTTGTTGTTTGTTATTTCTGTGCTTGTTGTTTATGTTCTTGTTGTTTGTGTGCTTGTTGTTTGTGTGTTTGTTGTTTATGTTCTTGTTGTTTATGTGCTTGTTGTTTATGTACTTGTTGTTTATGTTCTTGTTGTTTATGTTCTTGTTGTTTGTGCTCTTGTTGTTTGTGCTCTTGTTGTTTGTGTGCTTGTTGTTTATGTTCTTGTCGTTTGTGTTCTTGTCGTTTATGTTCTTGTTATTTATGTGCTTGTTGTTTATGTGCTTGTTGTTTATGTTCTTGCCCTCGCCATGCAGTAGCACTGCTGTCATCTTTGTATTAATCTACAGTTAAGTGCACCATCTGGAAACCAGCAACCATCACACCCCATCTATGCTGACGATCAGTGATTACAAAATTAATGGCTAGTTTCTGTATAAGCACATATACATATATTAGGATGGGGGGCACTGGATAGGGGGCACTGGATAGGGGGCACTGGCTGTAGATCAGCGGTTTGAACTGTCAGTCGAGAGAACCATCACCTGCCGCCATTTCGAAACTTGGGTAAATTTGTTCACTCCACTTGGATACATAAAAAGAAGTCTGCGCAGTAATTGCAGCATGGCTGATGTCAAGTTGGCGATGGAATGAACAGGTCTGAACGAGTTGTGTGTAAAACACTTTGAGTATTCCCAATCACTGGACACTGGGCAGTATCAATTACTTTGTATTACGTTTTACCTTTGTGATGCACTTAGGTTCTTCCAAGACAAGGGTTTGATGGCTGTGTATCATGACCGCTACCCAGACTTCCGTGAAGAAGTGCGTGAGCTACTGGTCACAAGACCTGTAAGTGTCTTCATTCACTCTCCCAGTGTAGTTGTCACTGTACTAACTGGACTGTTGCCATTCACAGCCCTTTCATTTCACCCTCCCATGGCCTTACGACTTGCACCACCAGATCCATTTCTGAATCCATTTGTGCAGGTGAAGCCGGTTCTGAATTTGACAAAGCTTTCATTCTGCTCGTGTGAAAAACAGTGTTGTGCAATATAGGCCCAGAATCAAGAGTATGCACCAAAAATAATATATGACAGTCAGTAAAGTTAAGTTGCAATGTTGCAGAAAACATGGAAATACAACAAACTGCAGAAACGGATGTTGATGGTTCAACAACAGCCTCCTAATATTTGAGGGGATTGAGGGATGTGTTAAACTAGGAAACTATGAAAGAGTGGTGGGGTTTGAGGGGATTGAGGGATGTGTTAAACTAGGAAACTATGAAAGGGTGGTGGGGTTTGAGGGGATTGAGGGATGTGTTAAACTAGGAAACCATGAAAGGGTGGTGGGGTTTGTTACATACCATTTTTAAAACAACTAGCAAAAATGTCCATCCCCATAACGGGATAACTTGTTAGTTCACACGTGACAGTCATGATAGCAATATTGACCCAATGCCTCAGGCCAATGTGCCATCAATACGCTCGAGATTGTTTCAGGGAACGACAAACGTATTACCAGAAACAACCGCGTCACGCACGTGATGCAATAGTCGTTGCATGTTCAAAATGAAGGTTGTGTGAATTTAGACCCATGTGTTGGTTGTAGAATAGTAGAATATCTTTTTATTGTGTATTGGCCTCGGTCTGCGACCTCTTGTGCATGTTTTTTTTATTGTGTATTGGCCCGAGATCACAGACCGAGCGATTGTTGGAAGTTAACCTTTTACGTAATATAAACTGCCATCTTTCAGTAGTTTCTGTGATTGTTGGAAGCTACGTTTTACGTAGCGAAAATATGATTTACCATAAAAACCAACAAGAACCCTTAATATACGGGATATTTTGAAAAAATAAAGGCGTTACGTTTTATTCGCATGGATTAATCCCTGAACATTTGGCGCCCAATGTGCAAGCTGTCTAGGAGGAAAACGTGAACATAACCACATACAAACATACATACATATATACATACATACATACATACATACATACATACATACAAACATACATACATACATACATACATACATACATACAAACATACATACATACATACATACATACATACATACATACAAACATACATACATACATACATACATACATACAAACATACATACATACATACATACATACATACATACATACATACATACATACAAACATACATACATACATACATACATACATACAAACATACATACATACATACATACATACATACATACATACATACAAGCATGCATGCATGCATGCATGCATACATACATACATACATACATACATACATACATACATAGTACATACATACATACATACATACATACATACATACATACATACATACATACATACATACATACATACATACATACATGCATACAAACATACATACATACATATATACATACGCCAGCTCCATTATAATTAGATGCAGCATTTTTTTCATGAACTAAATACAACCAGTGATACATTTTTTATATTTTTTATACAACAATCGTTAGTATTTTACTGTTCATAGGCCACATGTGTTTTTGGATACTCCACTGCAATATGAAGAAAATGACAAATGTTTTATTTTAATAGCATATATCCTGAACATGTCTGGAGAACTTGTGACATTTGCTTTGTGAAATGGGAGGGGTAGACACGAGTGCCACATACTTTGTGAAATGGGAGGGGTAGACACGAGTGCCACATACTTTAAAAAGAGGGTCATTCCAAATCTTACAGTACTTGTTGTGACAGAGGGCAGCAGTTGTGTGACATTTTGTAAATTGATGAATGGCCAATTGTGTGTTGCAGGAGCCAAACAGAGAGTCTCTGGAAGAGAAGATTCGACACATGTTTGAAGAGGATATCTCTGTAAGATATCATCACTCACGCATCATCTCCAGCATCACATACACTCTGCATTGCAATTACCCCAAGTCTTGCTCTGTTGGGTGCTACTACACCGTCATTACATTTGTCATCACAATAACATCAGCGTTGTCACGTTGGTACACCAGTCACGTTAGTACACCAGTCACGTTAGTACACCAGTCACGTTAGTACACCAGTCACGTTAGTACACCAGTCTCCCATATTGATGTTACCTCTTTTTCCTGTAACATTCATTGGTAAGGCACAAATCACATATCTATGATTACTTCATGATTGATCCACAATACTCTGTAATTGTTCCATGCAATCATTTCCTGTTTATTCCGTGATGATCATCTAAGGTTACATCTTAAATCCTGAATGAGGAAGATACACATAAAACGTGCACTCTATTAAATGGAATTAAACGTAGCCCCAAAAATAATAATATATATCCCGGGAGGCTACTGTAGAGACTACATTGGGCTTCGCTGAATGTCGTCAGTTGTTCTTTTGCAGCTGTTCAATATGCAAGACGAGGTTTGTAACAACCGCCGGCTTTTTGCTCTGACATGAGCTAAGATAGAGTCATTAGATATGTCCAATAAGACATTTTCAACGAAATCTAGTGAAAATGTTACCTCTTGTTAGGATTTTCCATA
The DNA here is from genome assembly GCA_963662155.1 of Lamellibrachia columna. Taxonomy (NCBI): domain Eukaryota; kingdom Metazoa; phylum Annelida; class Polychaeta; order Sabellida; family Siboglinidae; genus Lamellibrachia; species Lamellibrachia columna. The sequence continues at coordinate 65,175,664 of OY759262.1, forward strand.
TATTATTTGAGTACTGCGATTAATATCCACACATATCTCAATGATCTACGTTACTGATGAAGGAATTATGTCATTTATTGAAGACTGTATTTTAGCGTTATTAAGCGCAGTAAGGATAGATTTGGTGTGTTCGCGTGTATTTGCGTGTGATTGTACACATACGCATGTATATACATGTATATACGTGTGTGTGTGTGCGTGCATGCGTGCGTGCGAGCAAGCGTGCGTGCGCACGCGCATGTGCTGTGCATGCATGTATGTATTCATATAGACTATATTATTATGGATATTTGTGATATTGTCGTTCTGGGTGCATTTGTTTGTGCGTATGTGTTATTCAAGTAGTTAAGTAAGGTATAATATGAATATATTATGTTATTCAAGTAGATATATAAGGTATAGTAATGTACGCAATATTCTGGCAACAAATTGCTTTAGTAAATCGATTTGTCACATCGAAAATTGAATTGTACGATACAAGCAAACATAGATTGTTCAATATTGTGACCTGCTTTGATGCTGTCAAAACCCTAGTTGTTTTTGTTTGGCGACCACGTCATCTGATGTCTCCGTGGTCCTGTTCATAAACACTTCTGCTGTCTGACTTTCACATTCATACACGTACGCTCACATGCTCTCACGCATGCACGCATGCACGCACGCACGCACGCACGCACGCACGCACACTCACATGTTTTCACATTTTTATTATTTTCTCTTTTTCTTGGAAGAATGTAATTTGTTTGGCCAATTTACTTTAATTTCAGTTTTGATTAAGGTGGCTCCTCGAGAGCGACTATGGAAGTCTTAGAGGAGTCTTCGATACTCTTGACCACACAATCCTATTAACAAAATTAAAACATTATGGGTTGGAATCTTCGGCATTAAAATTATAACAAAGTTATTTAACAAACCGTGAACAGTTTGTAAAAATTTATGACATACAATCAAATGTCTTACCTATAAACACGGGGGTCCCACAGGGCTCAATGCTAGGCCCTCTGTTATTCATTATATATATTAATGACTTCTCACAAGCCAGTACTGTCTTTAAGCTCATTACATATGCCGATGATACTTCTCTAGTAAGTATGCTTGGGTCCTTTACAAATACTGAATATTTGATAAATAAAGAGCTCCACGATATAATAGAATGGCAAAAAGTTTATAAATTATCATTAAGCATCAACAAAGATAAATACATTGTTTTGTTATAATTATGCACTTTTCTATGTACTATGTTTTATGCATTATACACTATGTTGTGTAAAATAAAAATTTAATATGGATGTATGTATGAATGTATTATTAGATGGAGGTCAGATAAAATCTTCTTCTTCCACAGCTGAGCGAGAACCAGCTGCGGTACCTGAAGGAGGAGTTTGTGCAGTCCGGGGCCAAGCGGGCGGTCGAGACACGTCTGCTCAGTTTCCTCAGCTACAACGCCTACCACTTGCCGATGTACGCCAAGCCAGGCATGGTGTGACACGGTTTCTTCTCTCACAGTACAGCAAGAAATCCTAGGGCAATAAGAAACCTGGGGCAGTACGTCATTGTCTTGTCTTATAGCCACGTGTTGTGATGTCATTTCTTCAAACAAAACATTCGTGTTATATTTGTCTTATTACACACATTAGACGTGTAAGTTCTTGTCTTGGAGCAAGACGTATTGTTACTCCATAGACAAGAAGTTTTAGAAATCGTCTACAAATAACAGAGTGTCTTATTGTGACGTCGCGTTGTAACGAATTTTATTCATATTATTCTTGAGATACTGTGTATCGTGTCGCCGTAGGACGATAAGATTTCCGGAAATTAGCTTGTGACGCCGTGAGACAATACGTTTATTAAGATACAACTGGTATTTTGTCTCACACCTCTTGATAAACAACTACATAGGAACTGTACTTAAATTGCTTGATTAAGATAGCCGTATGATAGCTCACGTCATCCTCTCATACTATGATAGCTCACGTCATCCTCTCATACAAACACACACATCAGCCGTATGATAGCTCACGTCATCCTCTCATACAAACACACACATCAGCCGTATGATAGCTCACGTCATCCTCTCATACAAACACTTACACACATCAGCCGTATGATAGCTCACGTCATCCTCTCACACAAACACTTACACACATCAGCCGTATGATAGCTCACGTCATCCTCTCACACAAACACTTACACACATCAGCCGTATGATAGCTCACGTCATCCTCTCATACAAACACACACATCGGCCGTATGATAGCTCACGTCATCCTCTCATACAAACACACACATCAGCCGTATGATAGCTCACGTCATCCTCTCACACAAACACTTACACACATCAGCCGTATGATAGCTCACGTCATCCTCTCATACAAACACACACATCGGCCGTATGATAGCTCACGTCATCCTCTCACACAAACACTTCTTGCGTGCGCCATCATTACGCACGAACAGTTGCGGGTCCTGGCGTAGTTACCACGGATTAATGCTACATCGCCCTTTTATGGCACAGGGTGTCTTCATCCTAGTATGGGAACTGGAAAAGACAATCGTGTATACTTAAAGTGTATACTTAAAGTGTATACTTAAAGTGTATACTAAAAGTCGTATTGTGTTGTCCCTAATTAAGACTTGTCTAAGTATTATGTATGCATGTAACATAAGTGTGGTTCGACATTACGTAGTCGGCGTTTCTGTCTACACAGTCATAGCCTAAGTCTAGTTGTACATACGCTGCATGTTCGTTTCTCGCAAATACTTCAGTTTATTGTTGGTTGCAATGTATTGATTAATTGCATTCTAGTAATGTCATTGCACAATTCTCTATAACGTGGTACTGTTGGTATATACTGTTTCTTTTTGTTGCATTACTTTCTTCGTCCTATTAATAAGTCGTCTCGTCTAAATTAAGTTGTGATTACTCGAAACTCGCGTCGTTGCGATGACGTAGTCTACGTAATTAGACAATAATGTCACGTGACCTGAAATAGTTTATGACGTAACAAATTTAGTCATCGCTGCGACGATCTCGACTAAACACTGCAGTAGTGATGCACGGTGTGCAACTGTATTGGCTTCGAAACTACTTATTTGACACAACTACTACATTTAAATCGCTTTCAACGTTTCAGCAACCGCGTTAAAAATGAGTTAACGTTATTAGTTGTGTAAAAAAGAACATTTATATTAATTTATTTCACAACTTGAAGACCATTTTTACCAATGTATTGTCTTCGTTCAGTTGAGCAGGTCTCGCCCATCAACCAATGACAATGTCCAATGTATATAATAACTTATAAATATAAGAATGTAATAATATGTAGGCCCCTATATTTGCACATATTATGGTGCATAGTGTATGTGCGTGTGTGCGTGGCTACATATAATAAAGTTTTATTCAAGAATAAAAACGAAGTAAATACTATTTAATGTGTTGCGATATTCATGTACACATTACGTTGTTAAAACCTGATTGAATGTTCATGCATATATTAAGATATCAGTGCTCGGTACGGCGTGGTTTGACTCCTCCGTGTTCACGCCAACAATCTTTGGCATCTTCTCGGTTCTCATGAATTATGACAAGAACATAGACGGATAAACTTATAATTGTACAAGATCCGATGTTAATCTATGCAATCTTGCTTAGTTGCCACAGAGTCGAAACCCGACAGATCTTAATTGGGAGACGTTGCTTCCCGGTGCCGCACTCAATGCCCACGAGGAAAGCCAGTCTTGCCCATGCAAGCACTTTGTTTTCTTTCACCATCAGCGTAACACATATCCAAGTTACGAGACAATGTGTTCTTCATCCATCGCTAATCGCTCTTGACAACACCAGTCTTCCGATGTTGAACAGGTTCACCTGTGTAAGGTGTTCAGTGGGTGACAATCTGTCAATAAAACAGGAGTTAAATTCTCGGAACGATAAGGCAGCCCCACCATCAACGACAGTTCGACTCGCAAACCGTGCCTGGACCAATACCAACACCGAAGTCATGATTGGTCAGACTTGGGTCGTTGCTATCTTACTACGAGACGACACGTGTAAACAGAATCCAAATCACCAAAATATGTCGGCGTATTCACGACCGTAGGCTTCTACTGGTCGAAATGGTAGGCTATTTTGCCCGCATTGTCATCATTATTACACGACAAGCACACCGACGACGTTTCACCAAAATATCTATTCTGTGAACTCATTGCATAGATGCGTGTACTAGATGTTGGACAACAAACCACGGTCTCGTTGATAGATGCGTGTACTAGATGTTGGACAACAAACCACGGTCTCGTTGACATGTCCATAGTCCCCTTTGTTGGTCACAACCTTAGCAGAGTCTTTTATCACTACAACGGCCAGTTACACCGGCCAATATATAATGAAGCTTTCTTAGCACGTACAGACCTGTGCTGAACAAGTCACTTGTATGACAACGACCTTTCAGACGCGTCGAAACGCTCATCATTAGCTAGACATAAGCCATGCAAGTGTGCTTGTCGTTTAATAGTGACGGCACGCGGGACCAGGTTTCGAGGAATTCGTATATTTCTAACTCTCCTTATCATGTCGTGTTTACGGGCAATATTGAGTTTCTGCTCAATATTAATGCGCCTGTTTTGGGCGCGCCCTGTCGTCAACAGACCGACACGTCTCCCTCCCAAGTCCCATTCTGCCTCAAACCACACCGTATAACTTCCATAAACCATGCAGTATGTCAAGCCTGTAAACCTTCTAGTTTGATTGCAACTACTTCTCATACATAGTAATGATTTACTTCTAAACACAACTATTGAAATTACTCTCAGCGTTGTGTTTGGAAGAAAACCGTTACTTCCGAAATATCTGGGATTGTGGTCTTGTTTATCCAGTTTAATAGCGAGTAACTATCGGGAAAGACGATGGTAGTTCGGAAACAAAACAGTCCTAAAGACGACAGCTCACAGAGGTCGCACGAAATAGCGGACGTTACTAAGTCGCCTTATGCACCAACTAGGGTACGAAGAAGATAAATAAATATGTTTTATTAATAAGTAAGTAAGTATATAAGTAAGCAACAGCTCACAAATAATGCTAGGCGTACATTACTAAACTTTTGCCGCGAGTCATGCATTTGTGCATATTTGGCTTACACAACATTTATTGCCGCGATAAAATTTTCAAATTGGTTCAACAACTGTTGCGCCGGCCAAGTCAACACGCGGCACGAGTTTTGTTGAGTTGCAGAACCAGCGTGCATTGCACGACTGCTCCATTTTATGTCAAATAAACACACGACTCGCAAACAAAAGATTAGCAATGTACGCCTAGCTAAAGCGATGAATGTTCATTACTAACCGCATGCCGCATGCCTCGGTCTTTGCCGTAGACGTCGGAGTTCGGAGAACACCCACAACAGTTCCATAGCCACTCCCAGCGATCCTTGTCCACCTGTCTGCGCGAACTCAGCCAAAAAATCTCATCGACGTATTCGACAATTACCGGGACGAAATTCTAACGACAGCTCGTACGTAAGGACAGTTACGTACAATAGCGGGCTCTTAAAATACGGACTCCCGATGTAAAGAACATAGAAACATATTTGAACTCCCCGTTCTCGCCCGTGGGTATAAGTAACACCGAATATATGAACAGTTTGACCAAATCCCAGTCCTTATAGTGAGAGTCCACTGTATTTTTGAATTGACGTTTATGTGGGAACAATTGTAAAACATGGGTAGGCATACCTTAATTGTGGATACAAATACAGTCATCAACAAGTGAAATAATGCAATGTGCTACATCAATAGTTTTTTTTTCTGAAATCGTACACAAGATTGTGGTCATTGACGAAAAGGTTAAGCGCAAATGTACCACTGGTGCCACCTAGTGTGGATATGAGTATGACACTCGATGAATTTTACTGAGGGTTTTTACTGAGCTGCCCGACATCGTCACATTATTTTCTAATTAGGGGAGAGTTGCCGGCATTGGATCAGTTCCTCGATCGGACCAGTGCTGTATATTCCATATTACCGAAAGTAGGTTTTCTATGTCCCCGACATATTAATCAGGCAGTGAACAGTTATCAGTACAGCACCCTTGGTCATACTTACAGTCGATAATGTGTGTCCATCAAGGGTATAGGAGCCCAACGTATGTGGCGATAAAAAGAATTTTAAAGTGGATGTCATCTGCTTGTGATAACAACGCAATATTTTTAACACGTGAAATTAGACCACTGCAGTTGCCACAATTGGACCAGTGATCTACATAAGGGTATGCCATCATTAGATTGTGTAATTATTCCAACACAGTTTATTGATTACCACACAAAGTAATATTAGACAAGGGAGCACAAAGTAATATTAGACAAGGGAGCAATTATAATAATGCAAGTAAAGGAAGTTTCTAAGTGGTCCAATGGAAGGAACTTGTAACAGAACACATTTGGTCACAGGTAAATATACATTGTTTCGGACTACCAAACACTTTGTTAGGATTTACATAAATGTAGTGTCAATGGTCATATATAAACAGAAGAGGATGAAAATATAACTGACAAATGGTGGACCTCCGGGGTAAAGGCTCGATGTCCAATGAGGGGTTTCTTACTTGGCTGTGGCATATCGTAGATTTTGTTAAACCAACGAAGGAGGAGACTGTTGTGCTCATACTCGATAGTCATGTGACCCACACAAAGAATTTGGCTGCAACTGATATGGCTCGGGAAGCTTGAGTGGCCATGGTCTCACTTCCGCCAGACACGACTCACCGATTCCAGCCTTTGGATGGGGCCTTTTTCGGACCGTTTGGGAAATACTACGATGATGCATTGAGGATGTGGATGAGAGAACATGTATACAGACCAGTGACAACATGGCAAGTCACCGAAATTCTCACAAGACGTGTGGCATCCGTCCAGAAATCTGTTATAGTGGCTTCAGGAAGGCAGGTCTGTGGTCATTGACCATAGACGTATTCCAAGACTCCGACTTCGCTGCTGCTACGGTAACTAATGCAATCACGGAAGCTGCACAATAGCACAACCCTACGTCACCTCTGACCCCAGCTGTTGCAGCTCCAGCACTGACAGATGTTGCCATGGTGACTGCACAAAAGCACAACCCTACGCCACCTCTGACACCAGTTGTTGCAGCTCCAGCACTGACTGCTGTTTCCATGGAAGCTGTACCAGAGTTATGACCACCGACGAAAGAAACTAGCTAAGCAAAGCAAAGTCGGACCTGAGATAGCTACACCTACTAGGCCTACACCCACCCAAGAGCCCAGTACTTCTAAGACCACTGCAACTCAATCGAGAGCACACAACAGTTCTGATCCGCCAAAACCCAGTCGATTGCAGCTCATCAAGAACATCGAAGGCTGCAGAACTGGTCAATGGTGCACCATTTTGTACGATGGTAAAATCTACCCAGGAATAATGCGACGAGTCATGGATGTGACGAAAGAAACTGTGGCGGTGCAGTGCGTGTAAATTGTGGGACAGAACAGGCTCCCATGGCCTCTGGAGGATGATACAGTAGTATACGAATTGCAGTTGACACTATGCAGGCCTAGTGCGACGAGTAATGGATGTGATGAAAGACTCTATGGTGTCGGTGCATGCAATTACGAGACAGAACATGTGGCGGGCTCTAAAGGATGTCGATTATTTCCGCTAGCCTATTCCGGAGCCATTGACAGAAGACTATGAACATTAGGCCCGGTTAACATTTCATTTGACTATTGATTAATTTTATGTTTCTAACGAACACCATATTTTACTCACGTATTAGTTCAAAGTTTGGTCTACATAATTTGTTTGTCCAGTCGAAGAATGCATGGGACATTGTGTAGGGTGGATGGAGGTACAAAGTTTATGCACACTGGTATTTATTAGTATATTGTATTTAACTAATGATAATTATTATTGTTATAATGAACACTATATGTTACTTATGTATCAATTCATAATTATGCTTAGTCCTATATATGCACACTATTATGGTCCAATCGAGGAAACAGTGGCCACGATTGGGCCGGTTTGTAATTTTTTTTTTTATTAATTTTTTTCAAAGTTCATCAATGATGTTCTGGTGATTAATAGAGCTTGTTGTTAAAAATAAAATATAAACTCTGTTAGTATATTGTTTACATCAATTCCATTTGTTTTCGCGTCTTTATTCAAGTTTGTCGTTAGGGGTCCCAATCCCGGCAACTCTCCCCTAACCGTCAGCAAAGTGTGGCTCTTTTCTGAAATAAAAATGCAGCCTAAACGTGTCACTGTATCCGCGGTTGTAGGTGGACGCAACAAGTGATTCCCTCTCTTGGGTGAGCGTAAAATCCCCTCGTCAACCGGGGTGACTTCAGGAGTACGTTGTCGTTCGCAGTTGGTCAAACTAAGGCCAACTCATAAACGTCAGCTTGCGCAACTTTGCAATATATATAAAACGACTTGTAATTTGAGTCTCTTAATAAACACAATTGTAGCTGTTCGTGCAGCGTTCATTTCGTATATGTGCTGGTTACATCTATGTGGGAGAACTTTCAATTGTGTGCCCAATTTCTCTGGGGGTTATAACTGCATCTACATCGGACATTTAGTTAACATGCCCTGAAGATTGAACGTGCTCACTGCTGACTATTATTGGTGATCAAACACGTGGTCTTATTGTTAGACGGCTCTCGTTCTCCCCTCCCCTCACATAAATCTCTCTTCACACAGTCGTCCCATCTCAGTCTCGGCCTTCCGCTTCTCCTTCCACCCACTTTAAACGAGTCCTCGCCACATTTATCGTGAGACTCTCATTCACACCAACCTCCTCCTCAGCTCCTCCATTCTTCCCTTGTCTTCTCTCTCACACCAACCTCCTCCCTCAGCTCCTCCATTCTTCCCTTGTCTACTCTCTCACACCAACCTCCTCCCTCAGCTCCTCCATTCTTCCCTTGTCTACTCTCTCACACCAACCTCCTCCCTCAGCTCCTCCATTCTTCCCTTGTCTACTCTCTCACACCAACCTCCTCCCTCAGCTCCTCCATTCTTCCCTTGTCTACTCTCTCACACCAACCTCCTCCCTCAGCTCCTCCATTCTTCCCTTGTCTACTCTCTCACACCAACCTCCTCCCTCAGCTCCTCCATTCTTCCCTTGTCTACTCTCTCACACCAACCTCCTCCCTCAGCTCCTCCATTCTTCCCTTGTCTACTCTCTCACACCAACCTCCTCCCTCAGCTTCTCCATTCTTCCCTTGTCTACTCTCTCACACCAACCTCCTCCCTCAGCTCCTCCATTCTTCCCTTGTCTACTCTCTCACACCAACCTCCTCCCTCAGCTCCTCCATTCTCCCCTTGTCTACTCTCTCTCTCACACCAACTTCCTCCCTCAGCTCCTCCATTCTTCCCTTGTCTACTCTCTCACACCAACTTCCTCCCTCAGCTCCTCCATTCTTCCCTTGTCTACTCTCTCACACCAACCTCCTCCCTCAGCTCCTCCATTCTTCCCTTGTCTTCTCTCTCACACCAACCTCCTCCCTCAGCTCCTCCATTCTTCCCTTGTCTACTCCCTCTCTCACACCAACTTTCTCCCTCAGCTCCTCCATTCTTCCCTTGTCTACTCTCTCACACCAACCTCCTCCCTCAGCTCCTCCATTCTTCCCTTGTCTACTCTCTCACACCAACCTCCTCCCTCAGCTCCTCCATTCTTCCCTTGTCTACTCTCTCACACCAACCTCCTCCCTCAGCTCCTCCATTCTTCCCTTGTCTACTCTCTCACACCAACCTCCTCCATCAGCTCCTCCATTCTTCCCTTGTCTACTCTCTCACACCAACCTCCTCCCTCAGCTCCTCCATTCTTCCCTTGTCTACTCTCTCACACCAACCTCCTCCCTCAGCTCCTCCATTCTTCCCTTGTCTACTCTCTCACACCAACCTCCTCCCTCAGCTCCTCCATTCTTCCCTTGTCTACTCTCTCACACCAACCTCCTCCCTCAGCTCCTCCATTCTCCCCTTGTCTACTCTCTCTCTCACACCAACTTCCTCCCTCAGCTCCTCCATTCTTCCCTTGTCTACTCTCTCACACCAACTTCCTCCCTCAGCTCCTCCATTCTTCCCTTGTCTACTCTCTCACACCAACCTCCTCCCTCAGCTCCTCCATTCTTCCCTTGTCTTCTCTCTCACACCAACCTCCTCCCTCAGCTCCTCCATTCTTCCCTTGTCTACTCCCTCTCTCACACCAACTTTCTCCCTCAGCTCCTCCATTCTTCCCTTGTCTACTCTCTCACACCAACCTCCTCCCTCAGCTTCTCCATTATTCCCTTGTCTACTCTCTCACACCAACCTCCTCCCTCAGCTCCTCCATTCTTCCCTTGTCTTCTCTCTCACACCAACCTCCTCCCTCAGCTCCTCCATTCTTCCCTTGTCTACTCCCTCTCTCACACCAACTTTCTCCCTCAGCTCCTCCATTCTTCCCTTGTCTACTCTCTCTCACACCAACCTCCTCCCCCAGCTCCTCCATTCTTCCCTTGTCTACTCTCTCTCACACTAACTTCCTCCCTCAGCTCCTCCATTCTTCCCTTGTCTACTCTCTCACACCAACCTCCTCCCCAGCTCCTCCATTCTTCCCTTGTCTACTCTCTCACACCAACCTCCAGCATCAGCTCCTCCATTCTTCCCTTGTCTACTCTCTCACACCAACTTCCTCCCTCAGCTCCTCCATTCTTCCCTTGTCTACTCTCTCACACCAACCTCCTCCATTCTTCCCTTGTCTACTCTCTCTCTCTCTCTCTCTCTCACACACACACACCAACCTCCTCCCTCAGCTCCTCCATACTTCCCTTGTCTATTCTCTCACACCAACCTCCTCCCTCAGCTCCTCCATTCTTCCCTTGTCTTCTCTCTCTCTCTCTCTCTCTCTCACACCAACCTCCTCCCTCAGCTCCTCCATTCTTCCCTTGTCTACTCCCTCTCTCACACCAACTTCCTCCCTCAGCTCCTCCATTCTTCCCTTGTCTACTCTCTCACACCAACCTCCTCCCTCAGCTCCTCCATACTTCCCTTGTCTACTCTCTCACACCAACCTCCTCCCTCAGCTCCTCCATTCTTCACTTGTCTACTCCCTCTCTCACACCAACTTCCTCCCTCAGCTCCTCCATTCTTCCCTTGTCTACTCTCTCACACCAACTTCCTCCTTCAACTCCTCCATTCTTCCCTTGTCTACTCTCTCACACCAACCTCCTCCCTCAGCTCCTACATTCTTCCCTTGTCTACTCTCTCACACCAACCTCCTCCCTCAGCTCCTCCATACTTCCCTTGTCTACTCTCTCACACCAACCTCCTCCCTCGGCTCCTCCATACTTCCCTTGTCTACTCTCTCACACCAACCTCCTCCCTCAGCTCCTCCATTCTTCACTTGTCTACTCCCTCTCTCACACCAACCTCCTCCCTCAGCTCCTCCATACTTCCCTTGTCTACTCTCTCACACCAACCTCCTCCCTCGGCTCCTCCATACTTCCCTTGTCTACTCTCTCACACCAACCTACTCCCTCAGCTCCTCCATTCTTCACTTGTCTACTCCCTCTCTCACACCAACTTCCTCCCTCAGCTCCTCCATTCTTCCCTTGTCTACTCTCTCACACCAACTTCCTCCCTCAGCTCCTCCATTCTTCCCTTGTCTACTCTCTCACACCAACCTCCTCCCTCAGCTCCTCCATACTTCCCTTGTCTACTCTCTCACACCAACCTCCTCCCTCAGCTCCTCCATTCTTCACTTGTCTACTCCCTCTCTCACACCAACTTCCTCCCTCAGCTCCTCCATTCTTCCCTTGTCTACTCTCTCACACCAACTTCCTCCCTCAGCTCCTACATTCTTCCCTTGTCTACTCTCTCTCACACCAACCTCCTCCCTCAGCTCCTTCATTCTTCCCTTGTCTACTCTCTCTCACACCAACCTCCTCCCTCAGCTCCTCCATTCTTCCCTTGTCTACTCTTTTTACTCCCACTATTCTTCCCACCTAGTATATGACATCAAGAATGCAATCAAAGGTGATAGTAAACTGTTTAAGACCTGATGTACAGTCACGTGACAATGGATCATTCCAACAGACATGTAATTCCTGTATTTAAATACAACTTATACGTAAACAGTACAAAACACATCACACATTTGGCCGTACAACCTTTGTTTTTGTAATAGTTACCATAGCGCAATATTTTCATACAAATTAAACCCTTACAAGGTATGTACTAATAATATAAAGCATATCACGACAGGTATCTTTGAGTTTCGCATTTTTTTCAACATTGCAGTCAAAATAACTAAGCTGCACGAGGCAAACCGCTCCACAGTTCATCCATATTTGTGTGCAGCCTGCTTCAGATAAACAGTACACTGTATGGATTCGTAGGTCATCACAGTGTTTCACGACTGCTCAGCAAACATGTCCCGTCAAAAACTAGACTTGCGTTTCTACTTTCACAAGATGGAAGTTTCTTTTGTGAGTGGCCACTTACAATGGTAACCTGCCCCTAGTGGTTCATACTTGTTTGACTTGTTTGACTGACAACGTCACAGAGCCAAATAAAGACATAACCAAGACCTGTTGCCCAATGCCATCTGGTAAAACAACAGTTCAACTGTCTGATACATCATCCGTCAGTCGTCAAGCTCGCCATGAGAATTTCAATCTTATTCACAAAGTTGCGTCCCTCAATCTTATCCATGTCGACTCTCATGAACGCACTGCCCAGGTTCTGCCATTTCGGGTTTGTGATGATCGCCGAGGGGGAAGTGACCTCACCATCAAAGTTGGTGGTAGCCGGGGTTGACCTGCGCGAGTACCTCTGTAGACCCACTCGAACTCGACTGACTGGTCCACTGCGGATGGACAACACCCTGGCAAACACACAATTAGCATGTTATGACAACACCCTGGCAAACACACAATTAGCATGTTATGACAACACCCTGGCAAACACACAATTAGCATGTTATTACAACACCCTGGCAAACACACAATTAGCATGTTATGACAACACCCTGGCAAGCACACAATTAGCATGTTATGACAACACCCTGGCAAACACACAATTAGCATGTTATGACAACACCCTGGCAAACACACAATTAGCATGTTATGACAACACCCTGGCAAGCACACAATTAGCATGTTATGACAACACCCTGGCAAACACACAATTAGCATGTTATGACAACACCCTGGCAAACACACAATTAGCATGTTATGACAACACCCTGGCAAACACACAATTAGCATGTTATGACAACACCCTGGCAAACACACAATTAGCATGTTATGACAACACCCTGGCAAACACACAATTAGCATGTTATGACAACACCCTGGCAAACACACAATTAGCATGTTATGACAACACCCTGGCAAACACACAATTAGCATGTTATGACAACACCCTGGCAAACACACAATTAGCATGTTATGACAACACCCTGGCAAACACACAATTAGCATGTTATGACAACACCCTGGCAAACACACAATTAGCATGTTATGACAACACCCTGGCAAGCACACAATTAGCATGTTATGACAACACCCTGGCAAGCACACAATTAGCATGTTATGACAACACCCTGGCAAGCACACAATTAGCATGTTATGACAACACCCTGGCAAACACACAATTAGCATGTTATGACAACACCCTGGCAAACACACAATTAGCATGTTATGACAACACCCTGGCAAACACACAATTAGCATGTTATGACAACACCCTGGCAAACACACAATTAGCATGTTATGACAACACCCTGGCAAACACACAATTAGCATGTTATGACAACACCCTGGCAAACACACAATTAGCATGTTATGACAACACCCTGGCAAACACACAATTAGCATGTTATGACAACACCCTGGCAAACACACAATTAGCATGTTATGACAACACCCTGGCAAACACACAATTAGCATGTTATGACAACACCCTGGCAAACACACAATTAGCATGTTATGACAACACCCTGGCAAACACACAATTAGCATGTTATGACAACACCCTGGCAAGCACACAATTAGCATGTTATGACAACACCCTGGCAAACACACAATTAGCATGTTATGACAACACCCTGGCAAGCACACAATTAGCATGTTATGACAACACCCTGGCAAGCACACAATTAGCATGTTATGACAACACCCTGGCAAACACACAATTAGCATGTTATGACAACACCCTGGCAAACACACAATTAGCATGTTATGACAACACCCTGGCAAACACACAATTAGCATGTTATGACAACACCCTGGCAAACACACAATTAGCATGTTATGACAACACCCTGGCAAACACACAATTAGCATGTTATGACAACACCCTGGCAAACACACAATTAGCATGTTATGACAACACCCTGGCAAACACACAATTAGCATGTTATGACAACACCCTGGCAAACACACAATTAGCATGTTATGACAACACCCTGGCAAACACACAATTAGCATGTTATGACAACACCCTGGCAAACACACAATTAGCATGTTATGACAACGAACGTGTTAACATGAAGGGAAAGTACAACGATTGTCACTGGTTAACTGTACAACGATTGTTATTGATTAACTGATATGCAGCTAGCAGGAGAGTTCATACAAAACACTCTGAATTTTTCAATCTTAAAGTTCACCAAACTTAAGAAACTTTATTCCAAATGACTGGGCATGTAGCAATTAAAGTAAATATTTATGTTCAATAAAATTTCATCATGATATGTTTAATAGCACGTCATCACGTCAACCTTTGGCAACGTCTCTGAGATATAATTCAATGAGCCAACAAACTTGGATAAATATAACATAAAATATAACATAAAATAATACGAGTAAAAACAATGACACCGAAGTAAAATAAGTATATATACCTGGTTCCATTGGGTGAGGCTAACATGATGGCGAGAGCGTTACATACAGGTTCAACATCACCAATGCCGAGGTGGGTGTTTACAGACAACACTGGCCACCCCATCATCTTAGACAGGGTCTGGACACTGATAATGTGGTGTTGGGCAATCTGTCAACAGAAACCTTAGATCAGCAGTTAAGATCATACATGTTTCCTACATATATTGCTGGAAATAAATTCATATTTTTTTTTCTATTTTTCATACTCTTTCCTACCTAATAATTTTTGTATGGCTAACGGACTAGTGCTGATTAATTATGGTACAATTATACATTTCTAGCATTGAAGACAAAGGCCGGCCTGGAGCAGCTGCTCCGGATCACCAAGAATAAGACAGGGTGGAGAACACTACACAAAACAATAACCGAAGGGAAGTCGTGTAAGTGGGCATGAGCTGCTCATGCACGCTAGCTGTCGTGACTTCAAAATACACTTTTAATTAATGAATTAGCAACACGACATCTTGTATAGTGCCGGTGTCCGCCAAATAAGACACTTGTGGCATTGTCTGTTGAGTCTATAAGTATAGTGTCCACTTAAAATAATTATATATTCAAAACTAATTATCTTAAGTAATTAAGTAAATATTATAATATTCTAAATTTTTTATAATAAATAATCTAAAATCATTTTCACAAATATTCTAAATTCATTATCATAAATATTTAAAAATCATTATCACAAATATTCTAAAATCACTAAATATTCAGAAATCATTATCAAAGCTATACTGTCCAGTCAACATATTCAATAAACACTACTGGCCTGAGAGAGGATGAGATCCCGTAGATGTTGCGGTTCCCAGGACAGGTCAATGACACGTCCGTCCTTGCACACGGCCCTCATGCCATCAGTGAGAATGTGCAGCACAAATGGCGTCCTGTGTCATATACACGATGACAATACATTGATACAACTGTTATAATTAGAGAAACTACCTGGTGGAACAATCTTACCAAAGATAACGTTATCACCAAGTTATGTCAATTTAAGCAAAGTGCTGAATTCTGTAAGTTGCATGGTGTCCATGAAGTCTCTTTCACATTTCTTATTGACTGACAAGAATTTTCTTATGGTGTACACTTGTCTGTCAGACATCTTTAATATATTAAATATTATTTAATATATTAAAGATGTCCCACAAACAAGAAAATCCATGTCAACAGGGAATGTTTTTGTCATTGGAAAGAACTTCATCGGCACCACGTAATTTAAACAATTCAGCAATTAGTTGCACACTTGACATCACGTTGTACAAGACACAGTGAAAAGATTATGTATTTATTCTCATAGTTGGCTCAGAGCAAATACTAGCTTTGTTAAGAAACAAATGTTAGTGCTAGGTCAGCAGGAAGTATAGCATAATGTTACTGTCATCTTTTTAGCAGTACTTTTCCTGGCGTATTCATCCATCCGTTGGCAACTTTAGCACTGTATACTGATGTCGAGACTGCCTTTTGTTTTCATGTGCCTCTGAACTCAGGTTTCTGAGGATTTAGGGACAACAGAAGTGTTTGTATTATTATTGTATAATAAACACATCTGCACAAACACACACAATGTCGCACCTACCTTTGACTCTCATAACCTGCCGAGGTAATGTTCACTTTGATACTGGACTCGAGAGGTGAGCTGATATTTCCCCAGTGAGCCGATATCTGGGGATCTTGTATGGTGCGGGCTAACTCATCAACTACTTTGATGGCCCTGCAACATTTACACACAAATTCATGTTACTCCATAACTAAGACATAACTAGTGTTTATACAGTCCAAGTGACTTCTTTCTAATAATCATCTTTTCCTTGCATTAGTAGTACATAGGTCATCATACCATTACTTGCTGAAGGCATTACATTATGAGATGTATATGTGGGGCAGACCTGGGGCAGATACATCACCAGTGTATCTAGATAAGATACAGATACACTGGAAATGTCACAGATACAGATACATGAATTTTAAATGTATACAGATATATGCTTCTAGGTACAGATACATTTAAATGTATCTAGATACAGATACATTTTCGGTAATTGCTTTTAAAAACAAGAAACAACTATAATTACTCATTATATAATCATCAATGAAGCAATATGATTCACATGGCAATCATCAAAGTAAACTCAATTGCTATATTATTTGATGTTTGACATGTGTCACTTCATGATCTGCTCAAGATTTCCATATGAATGACATTGAGTGATCCAAATGGGTTCGCTAATTGCTTTTAAAAATATGAAACAAATATAATTACTAATTATATAATCATCAATGAAGCAATATTCCTTCATCAACATTCTTGAACTACTCCAGACTGTGAGTAATTACTGGCTTCTCTATCTAATTGCAATTCACCAATGGAATATTTCCAGCAAAATCTGTGATACACATTGTATCTGAAATGTCACTGTATTTAAATACAGATACTTTTCATTTTGAACAAAAGTATCTAGATACAGATACTTAAAAAATGTATCTAGATACAGACAGATGATGTATTAGCCCCAGGTCTGATGTAGGGAAATACAATGTAGTATCTGTTTTAGATGGAAGCATAGTGTGTCCAAATAAAATAGACATTATTTGAGATAATGTGAACGGGACCATGTGACACTAACCATTGGTGAACCACTGTGTGTCTTGCCTGCTTCAGGATTCGATCTAGAAGGGATTCGCTGCAACGAAAAATTCCATGAATAGTTCTGTCAATAATTAAACACAACTGTTGTCCAATCTGACTTCATAACATTGGTGTGTGTGTGTGTGTGTGTGTGTGTGTGTGTGTGTGTGCGTGCGTGCGTGTGCATGTGCACATGTGGAGTGTGCGAGCCATCATACACAGAGCAATTATGCATAAAACGTCAGAAAAAATTAGTCTGTAATTTCATCTTACAAATGACTATAACCGAGTATTTAAACCATTTCATTAATATCTATATTGAATGAATACAAGTCCTGGAAGAGACAGTTTCCCTGCCTTCTTCCATCTCACCTGTGGGACAGTTCCACCAGGTCGGAGTAGGTGAAGGCGTGGGGCCCGGCCAGACAGCGACGCTTGCTCATTCCCACAATGCCTGTGACAGGATGTGGCATTGGATGATAGCTGTTCTTGAAGTGTGTCTCTCGGAGCAGTTGGTGCAAGGAATGTTCCAAGACTGGGTCGTGCTTCGAGGGAGATGCTGCACTCTGGCTCTGCTGACAAACAATTACCCTTTCAACAAGGTGGTGTACTCTCTATCTGTGATACCACCATTTATCTAATGAATCAGATCTGTATTATGTTTAACATAGTGTGGATTTCAAAATGTATGTAGTTGGCTAATTAAATCTAATGATGGATTTTATAGGCTTTACTGATGAATTTTACTAATGATTTGTGTCGATGAATTTCACTAATGCATTTTACCAACTATTTGCACTGATGATTTCTACTGATGCTTTGTACTGATGAATTGCATTGATGAATTATACTGATGATTTGTACTGATGAATTTTACTGATTAATAAGTAATTTACTTATGGATAAGTAATTTACTTACGGTTAAAACACCATTACTGTGTTTATTAGTAACAATGCAATGTGCTGGAGAACATTATCTCCACATGATTAAAACTCACCCGTTTATCTTTGTCTGTCGAATGACACAATGCGACAGAGAGCTGCACTCCAGGGAATAACTGAAGAAGAAACTAGCTTGAATAAATGTAAAGCAACAACAATTGATTTAGCTCATCATGAATCAGGTTCATTGTTGTTTAAATCTGATCTGTGTGAATCAGGTAATGTGTGCAGCTTCAAGGGTATTTTCTTAAAATCATCAAAAGAATTGACTCCGATAATTTAATGGTTTGTTCGATCATTTCAAAAAAAATAAATAACACATTTGCACAAACAAGCTGCGGTCTACTTAAGGTAGTTGGGGGGGGTGTTATTATACGCTAGTCTTGAATTGAGTAGTTTCAATAGAAGTGTTTAAGATAAATTAACCATTTCTTCACAGATTGTAGCTGAAATGCTATATAATATTCCAGATTAATAAAATTTGGAGTTTCCATTTATCTGGTTATGTTACCAAATTTTTAAAACATTTTTGTAAATGTGAAAAAATATCCACAAAATGCGAAATTACATCGTTTTGAGAAAATCCCCAAAGAAATAAATGACATACATATAAGTATGATACTATGAGTGTAACTTAAAGGTAGATTTTGGTTAACATATATGAATTATGTATGTTACACCACCATGAATGAATTAAGCAAAAGTGACAGCCTAAAGTGGCAGTGTATTTTTGACACAAACCCTTCACCAATCATAATTCCAAACCGTTGTAAAGTTGCCTACCGTACATGTAAGATGCAGTCATAAGCACAATCGCCATAATAATGGCCATTTGTAATATTAAATTTCCACCACAATGGGCCTTGAATCTGTATTTGCAACGTACTATCATCTATGACATCAGGTTACGTCAGCCATCTGATAAACGAGGGGCAGGGCATGTTTACGATCAGTTTGATTGGCCCGTTATCCGGCACAGTCACCAGGTCGGGGTCACAGGCCGTTTCCATTATGGGTTCTTTCTTTCTTTATAATACTGTAGATGCCCTGAGTATCGAGGAATAAACTCTACATGGGGAATAGTGTGCTGAGCGAGCACTTTTCCAGTGATTTAAAAGGCAGCAGTATAAAAGTTATGCTAAAAGTTAAAAAACAAGAATAAAAAAAAGTTAATACTTGATAAAAGACAATGTCAATAATCTATTTTGATGATTATATGTGGTGTCCCATCCGTCTCTTCAGTAAAGACTTGAATGAAGGTAGGGATGTAGCTGATGATGTATTTACAGGTCCACTGTTCCAGAGTCGGATTGATGGTGGGAAGAACGAGTGTAAGTATGTGTCAGTTCGAGAGGATTTGGAGCTTCACTTCATGTCCTCTAGAGCAGCGGTTGCTGGGTTCAAGAAGTGCAGCAGGGTTCATGTCGACAAGTCCGTTTATGGTGTTGTACATCATGTTGTACATCATGTTGTACATCATGTTGTACATCATGTTGTACATCATGTTGTACATCATGTTGTACATCATGTTGTACATCATGTTGTACAACCAATGCAGAGGCACTAGACTGATTAGCCTCAAGTAGAGGTAGAGCCGAAGTCATGAAGGATGCAGCGAGCTGAGCGTCGTTGCACCATCTCCAATGAGGATTTAAGATGTTGCTGGTGGGGATCCCACACCACTGCTTTGTATTCTAGCACGGGTCGTACAAGGCTTTTGTAGCAGTGTGCCTGGACATCTGTTGGGCATCCCTTGAGGTTTCTGTAGGTGAAGGCACTCACTTTGTAGGCCTTGGCGGTAGTTACTTGTATATGCTTTCCCCAGTGGAGATTTTCAGTAATCTCAACGCCTAGGTATTTGGCATTTGTTACTTAATCCAGGGTTTGGTCGTGCAACTTGTGGCTGGTGGAGATCTTATTTCTTTTCTTGGTGATGGTTAGTTGATGACATTTCGCTTCATTGAAGGCCATCTGCCATCTTCCTTCCCATGATTCGAGTGTTCTGATGTCATCTTGTAGTTGGATGGTTGTAAAGCGTAGTGTCATTGGCAAAGAGGAATATTGTGGACTTAATACCATCAAAGGCACAATAAACCATGTTAGGGCTGATTTGCTGATTTAAGAAAATTATTTAGTTAGTTAGATATAATACTGATGTGTACTGTATACAGTAACCAGATGATATGTTCCGCTTTCATAGCATACAAATATAGCTGGTTCGAACATCGTAGCACTCGCAGTCGTTAGACTCGTTACTATGGAAACACTGTCAGCGTTTCTAAGAAACCAGGGGATTTACAAAAGAACTGTTTTTTAAAGGATGGATTGGCAAAATATGATGTTAGTGCCGGGTGATTATTTGTGGTGTAGACATTCAGCTCAATATTTCCTAGCATGTTATGAAGAAATTTTTTTTAAAGTCAACTGACACAATAGCCGCTCCAGCTACCTTAAAGCAGTGATCTGGCGTGCGTGGCGATATATGTATATTTGGTATGTGTATGTATTCTTAAATAAAACATAAATACAACTACTACTATTATTACTGTCCACATGTATCAGAAATAAGGACTAGGACGTCTACCAATCACAAGTATGTGATCTGCTCAACTCACATGAGAGAATATCTGATTGCCAATGACCAGATGTGGTATCTTAGCCTTCACTTGTATAGCTTCTCGTGACAACTGGAAAGACAACATACACAAGACTTTTTATTAATAATAAATTTTAAGTATAAGGTGCTGTATATCTGAAATGCAATTTTTTTCAGAGGTACATAAATACAGGATTGATAAAATGTAACCAACAAAATAAAAAAGCGTACTTACACAGAAAACATATTTGGTAAAAAGTATATAATAAATAATGTATAAATTATAAGTATATAATATCCTAATTAAAACAAAATAATAAAGTAAAACAACAATGAAATTAGAAGAGATACTTACTCCCAACATAACGTTTAAACTATTGGATGGTTATGGAGATACTGGTAAAAAATATTCTTAAACAAACAAGGGAAGTAGTTTTAGGGTCTTTCCATCTCAAATCAACAAGTGCCACTTCAAATGCACTTCGGTCTCAAATTCACTTGAAATGTGTAAAAAAATTCCACAATCACCTACGTGAACAAATCTAAAGTTTGGGCTCTGTATTCCAAGTAGTTTATGAGAAATAGCCATTTTACTAAGCCTGGCGGGTGTTAAAAATGTAGCTCGAAAAGAGTAGCCTTCATTTTCATGCTGTATTTCAAGTTCCATTATCTCAGGGAATAATACACAATTTTTCTGTGATAACTAAGGACATAATGGTCTGGTATATAGCAGAGTAACAGTTTTTAGTAGTCACATTGAATACTCAGAGGCAGTTGAAAAATAAGAAAATTGCAATTTAACCTTATGAACAGCTATCTTTAAGACTCTGAAACATAGTCTTACATTCATTACAGCTATATAACTTTTCTCTTCAATAAGTCCACCCCAATTGCTGTATAAATATTGAGTATTACAACCATGCGCTCATTAGTTATGGAGTATCATTTTGGGACATTTCCAACGGGAAAAAACCCAATGTGGGCATATTACAAAAATCCTGAAACTGGCCACAGCTTAAAGCTAACGATTTGTACTTTAAGGGTCCCAAATTACATTATCCATTCTGAAGTCCTTTGAGGTGAAATTTATTTTTGCTTTAGCACTCATAAAGCATTCACAAGTATATATGCAAAGCTAAGACCTCAGATGGCAAGTGAACAATGAAGCGATTGTCTTACTGAGAAAAACAATTTCACCTACATGTAACGCAGCAATCAGAGATATTTGGCAATATTGCTTCATTGTCCACTTGCCATCGGAAGCATGTTGCTTCAGATGACAATCTTGTTACAAGTTGAAAGTTTGGTACTGCAGTTGGGTGAACAGCAAGGAAGGTGGAGGTGGTAGTTAGTTGGAACAGTTGGGTGAACAGCAAGGAAGGAAGGTGGAGATGGTAGTTAGTTGGAACATTTGGGTGAACAGCAAGGAAGGAAGGTGGAGGTGGTAGTTAGTTGGAACAGTTGGGTGAACAGCAAGGAAGGAAGGTGGAGATGGTAGTTAGTTGGAACATTTGGGTGAACAGCAAGGAAGGAAGGTGGAGGTGGTAGTTAGTTGGAACAGTTGGGTGAACAGCAAGGAAGGAAGGTGGAGGTGGTAGTTAGTTGGAACAGTTGGGTGAACAACAAGGAAGGAAGGAAGGTGGAGGTGGTAGTTAGTTGGAACAGTTGGGTGAACAACAAGGAAGGAAGGTGGAGGTGGTAGTTAGTTGGAACAGTTGGGTGAACAGCAAGGAAGGAAGGTGGAGGTGGTAGTTAGTTGGAACAACTGGGTGAACAACAAGGAAGGAAGGTGGAGGTGGTAGTTAGTTGGAACAGTTGGGTGAACAGCAAGGAAGGAAGGTGGAAGTGGTAGTTAGTTGGAACAGTTGGGTGAACAGCAAGGAAGGAAGGTGGAGGTGGTAGTTAGTTGGCTGCTATGGGCTGAATTAAGAAATCTAAAATGGAAGATGCAGCTGTGAGAAATCCATGACATGCCCCCCCCCCCCCGAGGAAGAAGATCTGATTGGTGACCTGTGCAAAGACCTCCTTGCAGAAGATGGCATTTTGGGCGGCCTCCAGTTTGTGTTGCCAATGAGTGTCGGAGGGGACAGAGCGACGAGGCAGACTCAACTCCGCACTTGCAAGGTCTGTCGAATCTGAAGAGCACCACATATAACAGAATCAGCACCACTGAACTCACAGCATTCAGCAAATATACAGAGTGCATGATGTTGAATGGAATCAGGACCAACTGAACTGAACTAGAGAGGTAACCACACAGAACAGTAACACAACTAGAGAGGTAACCACACAGAACAGTAACACAACTAGAGAGGTAACCACACACAATGGTACCACAACTAGAGAGGTAACCACACACAACAGTAACACAACTAGAGAGGTAACCACACACAACAGTAACACAACTAGAGAGGTAACCACACAGAACAGTAACACAACTAGAGAGGTAACCACACACAACAGTAACACAACTAGAGAGGAAACCACACACAATGGTACCACAACTAGAGAGGTAACCACACACAACAGTAACACAACTAGAGAGGTAACCACACAGAACAGTAACACAACTAGAGAGGTAACCACACACAACAGTAACACAACTAGAGAGGTAACCACACAGAACAGTAACACAACTAGAGAGGTAACCACACACAACAGTAACACAACTAGAGAGGTAACCACACAGAAAAGTAACACATCTAGAGAGGTAACCACACACAACAGTAACACAACTAGAGGTAACCACACACAACAGTAACACAACTAGAGAGGTAACCACACACAATGGTACCACAACTAGAGAGGTAACCACACACAACAGTAACACAACTAGAGAAGTAACCACACACAACAGTAACACAACTAGAGAGGTAACCACACACAACAGTAACACAACTAGAGAGGTAACCACACACAACAGTAACACAACTAGAGTGGTAACCACACACAACAGTAACACAACTAGAGAGGTAACCATACACAACAGTAACACAACTAGAGAGGTAACCACACACAATGGTACCACAACTAGAGAGGTAACCACACACAATGGTACCACAACTAGAGAGGTAACCACACACAACAGTAACACAACTAGAGAGGTAACCACACAGAACAGTAACACAACTAGAGAGGTAACCACACACAACAGTAACACAACTAGAGAGGTAACCACACACAATGGTACCACAACTAGAGAGCTAACCACACACAACAGTAACACAACTAGAGTGGTAACCACACACAATGGTACCACAACTAGAGAGGTAACCACACAGAACAGTAACACAACTATAGAGGTAACCACACACAACAGTAACACAACTAGAGAGGTAACCACACACAATGGTACCACAACTAGAGAGCTAACCACACACAACAGTAACACAACTAGAGAGCTAACCACACACAACAGTAACACAACTAGAGAGGTAACCACACACAACAGTAACACAACTAGAGAGGTAACCACACACAACAGTAACACAACTAGAGTGGTAACCACACACAACAGTAACACAACTAGAGAGGTAACCACACACAACAGTAACACAACTAGATAGGTAACCACACACAACAGTAACACAACTAGAGTGGTAACCACACACAATGGTACCACAACTAGAGAGGTAACCACACACAATGATACCACAACTAGAGAGGTAACCACACACAACAGTAACACAACTAGAGAGCTAACCACACACAACAGTAACACAACTAGAGAGGTAACCACACACAACAGTAACACAACTAGAGAGGTAACCACACACAACAGTAACACAACTAGAGTGGTAACCACACACAACAGTAACACAACTAGAGAGCTAACCACACACAACAGTAACACAACTAGAGAGGTAACCACACACAACAGTAACACAACTAGAGAGGTAACCACACACAACAGTAACACAACTAGAGAGGTAACCACACACAATGATACCACAACTAGAGAGGTAACCACACACAACAGTAACACAACTAGAGAGGTAACCACACAGAACAGTAACACAACTAGAGAGGTAACCACACACAACAGTAACACAACTAGAGAGGTAACCACACAGAACAGTAACACAACTAGAGAGGTAACCACACACAACAGTAACACAACTAGAGAGGTAACCACACACAATGGTACCACAACTAGAGAGCTAACCACACACAACAGTAACACAACTAGAGAAGTAACCACACACAATGGTACCACAACTAGAGAGGTAACCACACACAATGGTACCACAACTAGAGAGGTAACCACACACAACAGTAACACAACTAGAGAGGTAACCACACAGAACAGTAACACAACTAGAGAGCTAACCACACACAACAGTAACACAACTAGAGAGGTAACCACACACAACAATAACACAACTAGAGAGGTAACCACACACAACAGTAACACAACTAGAGTGGTAACCACACACAACGTTACCACAACTAGAGAGGTAACCACACACAATGGTACCACAACTAGAGAGGTAACCACACACAACAGTAACACAACTAGAGAGGTAACCACACACAACAGTAACACAACTAGATAGGTAACCACACACAACAGTAACACAACTAGAGTGGTAACCACACACAATGGTACCACAACTAGAGAGGTAACCACACACAATGGTACCACAACTAGAGAGGTAACCACACACAACAGTAACACAACTAGAGAGCTAACCACACACAACAGTAACACAACTAGAGAGGTAACCACACACAACAGTAACACAACTAGAGAGGTAACCACACACAACAGTAACACAACTAGAGAGGTAACCACACACAATGATACCACAACTAGAGAGGTAACCACACACAACAGTAACACAACTAGAGAGCTAACCACACACAACAGTAACACAACTAGAGAGGTAACCACACACAACAGTAACACAACTAGAGAGGTAACCACACAGAACAGTAACACAACTAGAGAGGTAACCACACACAACAGTAACACAACTAGAGAGGTAACCACACACAATGGTACCACAACTAGAGAGCTAACCACACACAACAGTAACACAACTAGAGAAGTAACCACACACAATGGTACCACACACAATGGTACCACAACTAGAGAGGTAACCACACACAACAGTAACACAACTAGAGAGGTAACCTACTACTAAACTTTCAATTTATACAATGGTAAACTCCCTCCTCAATTCATTCAGCCCATCACGAATCACTTAGCCCATCACAAATCATTTAGCCCATCACAAATCAGGTTTGTTGATGTTCAAATACGTAGTGCGTGAATTTAGTTTTAAATAAAACGTGCAGTCAGTATAATAAGAGAGTGGATACTTTTGTAAAGATCATCAAAAGAATTGACTTAGATCATTACATCAGATAACTTGCAAAAGTGTGAATAGCCTTATTTCACAGTATATTGAGGTGGACCACTTCTGCTCTTTTTTCACAGAGTTTTGACCAGATACTTCATACCAGATTTCATAGTTTGTCCAATGATTTCATCAAAACCAAATATCACGTTTGCACAAACACATGTCATAGTGGATACTAGACGATTTTTCATGAAATAATTATAAACTCCTACAATGATACAGCTAATTGTTAAATGCACAAGATGTAAAATAACAATATCCAAGTACAAATATACAAATCATAACCTCGCTTTCAGACATATTACATTTGACACATTTCTGAGCGAATCATCCTCTGTCCCTACCTGAGAGCCTCTTAATGACCACCTGGATGTAGACAACCCCCTCCAGCTCACTCGGCACATTGATCTGTAGGGGGTTCTGAGTGTGGGGTGGAGCAGAGGGGTTGGGGGAGTCCAACAGTTCAGCTGGGTCAATGTCACTTTTTGTCACCACAAATGTGCCGCTCTGCCAGAATCTTGAACCAACTGTCAAAACCAACAGGTCATAGGTTGGTGAGCAAAATATACATTAGGTGAGGCTTAACACATTTTGTAAATTTATTTGTTTTACTTTTAATTTATTTGCTTACACATACAGCATATCTATAATAACACATAATGTTTGTCATTAACTAGATATATAAGTGCAACTTATACATGGAGCTCCCCTAGAAACCCTTTTGATGACGAGGACCCCCCTAGAATACATTAATACAGTAACAAAATAGAACTCAGGTGATATAAATAATATATGCTTGCTAATACAGTGCAAAGTACACTACAGTGAGTGCAGAAACTTAATTAAGTAGTTCCATGTTTTTATATGAGTAGCTTATAAAGTATACCTGTGACAGAATATTTGTCTGATAATAATACCTTTTACACAAAGAGGCCACACAGCAGGAGGTAATGTTAATAGTCAGTTGGTGTTGTTCTAGACATCCAGTTAACAAAATTCACAGGAGGGGCAGGTGTCGGCTATATATGTTTACAATGTAGGCAGGTGTCGGCTATATATGTTTACAATGTAGGCAGGTGTCGGCTATATATGTTTACAATGTAGGCAGGTGTCGGCTATATATGTTTACAATGTAGGCAGGTGTCGGCTATATATGTTTACAATGTAGGCATGTCGGCTATATATATTTACAATGTAAGCAGGTGTCGGCTATATATGTTTACAATGACCAGGCCAGTGGAGTCAGCATTACAATGTAGGCCAGTGGAGTCAGCAGTACAATGTAGGCCAGTTGAGTCAACATTACAATGTAGGCCACTGGAGTCAACATTACAATGTAGGCCACTGGAGTCAGCATTACAATGTAGGCCAGTTGAGTCAACATTACAATGTAGGCCACTGGAGTCAACATTACAATGTAGGCCAGTGGAGTCAACATTACAATGTAGGCCAGTGGAGTCAACATTACAATGTATGCCAGTGGAGTCAGCATTACAATGTAGGCCAGTGAAGTCAACATTACAATGTATGCCAGTGGAGTCAGCATTACAATGTAGGCCAGTGGTGTCAACATTACAATGTAGGCCAGTGGAGTCAACATTACAATGTAGGCCACTGGAGTCAGCATTACAATGTAGGCCAGTGGAGTCAACATTACAATGTAGGCCAGTGGAGTCAACATTACAATGTAGGCCACTGGAGTCAGCATTATAATGTAGGCCATTTGTGTCAACATTACAATGTAGGCCAGTGAAGTCAATATTACAATGTAGGCCAGTGGAGTCAGCATTACAATGTAGGCCAGTGGAGTCAACATTACAATGTAGGCCAGTGTAGTCAACATTTCAATGTAGGCCAGTGGAGTCAGCATTACAATGTAGGCCAGTGAAGTCAACATTACAATGTAGGCCACTGGAGTCAGCATTACAATGTAGGCCAGTGGAGTCAACATTACAATATAGGCCAGTGCTGTCAGCATTACAATGTAGGCCAGTGGAGTCAACATTACAATGTAGGCCAGTGGAGTCAACATTACAATGTAGGGAAATGTGCTATTTGCAATGCCAATTAAATCAATTATCAATGCATTAATTCATTATATTTGTTTATTGCAATACAGTCATGTGAGCAATGTGAACAAGTGTAGTGCAGAGTGAATGGTACTGTTCCAGTTGTATATTGGTCACACAGAGTTAATACTCTGGACAGTTCTTATTTGTTTATCTGTAGGGCCCAAATATAACAAATTATATATGCTGATGCATAGGTATGAATGCATATAAATGTATAAAATTGCATACAAAATTAAATAAAAGTACAAAATCAAGTATAAACAAAATATATGCAAATAAAACATAAAAAATAAAGTATATGTAACTAAATAAAAATATGAGACATTCCCAGTGTCATAGCGGCACATTGCTGTTTTACCTGACTTATAGCTGAGGTCGCCGAGAATTGTGTCACCAACTTTTTTAAGGCGCCAAGCCTGCCGCACCCGAAGGAGCTCTTGGTGGAAGTCGGGCACAATCTTCTTGCTGCTCGCTTCCTGGGACCTCCGTAGACGTTCCGCACCACTCAGCAGTACTCCAGATGCCATTAATAATGCCTACACACAATATAACAATATAATGCCTACACACAATATAATGCTTACACACAATATTACAATATAATGCCTACACACAAGATAACTATTATAAGAGTATCCACCTCTGCCAGTGGAATGAACACAACTACACATAATTAAATGTGAGGTTGTACATTTGAACTTTATATTAATCCACCTCGCTATAATAACTATTATAAGTTTTATTAAAACAATTAAAACTTGTGTTAATTCATAATACTGTAAAATACATTCAGAATTGCTATGTTATTGAATATTACATGTATACAAATGTCATATTAAAAAAAACAATAAAATACTAGAGCATTAAATTGCATATAAGTGACTACAAAATAAAATAAGGATGAAACATGTATATAAGGCATATGCACAATTCAAAACCAGAAATTACAATGTTAATAAAAACACCAGGGGGCGTCACATAAGTTCTCAAAAGTCCAAATAAATGCTTAGCATTATGTATTGCTGGTTTGGTCGTCACCCTGTTTCACAGAACAAATGAATGCTTTTTGATTGGCAATATGCACGTTATCTTATGGTCAACAAGGTGTATTGATGGGGTGGTTATCTTATGGTCAACAAGGTGTATTGATGGGGTGGTTATCTTATGGTCAATACCGTGTATTGATGGGGTGGTTATCTTATGGTCAATACTGTGTATTGATGGTGTGGTTATCTTATGGTCAATACCGTGTATTGATGGGGTGGTTATCTTATGGTCAGTACCGTGTATTGATGGGGTGGTTATCTTATGGCCAACACTGTGTATTGATGGGTAGTTATCTTATGGTCAACACCGTGTATTGATGGGGTGGTTATCTTATGGTCAACACTGTGTATTGGTGGGGTGGTTATCTTATGGTCAATACCGTGTATTGATGGGGTAGTTATCTAATGGCCAACATCGTGTATTGATGGGGTGGTTATCTTATGGTCAACACTGTGTATTGATGGGGTGGTTATCTTATGGCCAACATCGTGTATTGATGGGGTAGTTATCTTATGGTCAACACTGTGTGTTGATGGGATAGTTATCTTATGGTCAACACTGTGTATTGATGGGGTGGTTATCTTATGGCCAATACTGTATATTGATAGGGTGGGGGATGGTCTGAAACAATACTGAACACTGTACATTTTTTTAGTTTTATAATTTATGCAACTACCCCTTGCCTTTTTCTTAGCACACAAGTGTAGACCACTCCTGGTTTCTGGAGCGTCCGCAGACACCGTGTCTAGGACCATGTAGTGCTTCTGTTTGACAATGTTGAGGACATCTTGTAGTACGCTCATCTCAGTCAATGCCATCCTCAGAGCGCAGAACAGACACATATTCAAATAAAATATTAATATCATAATGAATAAAAAAAATTGTAATTTCAAATGTTTGATAGCTTTGTTCATTTAGCCTACAACATTATAAGTTTATATTTACAATACTTCATATTACACTACTAATGTCACACCTATTGTCAGAATTGTTTTCATTTGAACTGCTTCTGCTGACCAATACAATTATCTGTGTAAACTGTACAAGGCTTCCTAACCTTGGTTGCTTATGCATTATCTTTGTAGGCTATTGGCGCTAATGCAAAAAGCCAGCATTAATTAAAATTGTGTTGACATGTAATAGCTCAATTACTGTTACATTGTATTCTGTTCTATTTATTGCTATTACTTTTAAAAAAATGTAATCATTACTATTACTATTACAATGTAATTGACCACAGGTCTGATTCAGTGTTCCTTGAATTAAAATCTCACTGATAATCAATTACAATTAACTCTTCAAATAAAAACAACAATGATGTTGCTAACGAATCGATGATAATAACCTTCCCATCATGGCATGTGACCTACCTGAGTTTCGTGCGGACAGAGTCCCATGGCCACAGGGATGGTTGAAATGGTGTCACGGCTGATTCATCTTCATTTGGTTTGTCGCCTTCGCTTGACGTGTAGTTCTTCCCATCACACTGGTCCTGTGTGAAGTCGATCTTGTGAGCAAGCTTTGTCAAGTTCTCCGACATGGAAAGAGGGCTAGAAAGCACAATTTATAACAATGTCATAGAAATTAGAGTTTTTTCAATATCAGATGGCAGGGTAGATGCAAATAGATGCATAATATTTGACTGATTTAGCTAAGAACAGTTGTATTAATATTTACAAGTCTAGGCAGCATTATCCATTTAGGTAAGCACTGTATGACTATCAACCATAATGGTGATGAAATACATTATGATTTCACACTGAAAAAAACATACACCGTCAGGCAGTCTGCTGTGATGTGAAACATGACTGATAAAATCCCCTGCTGCATTTTCCAAGATGAATGTGACACGGACACAACTTGCAACGACCTGTGACTGTCTTTACTGCTGCATGGTTTTTGTGTCACAGATGTTGAGGTAATTACTTCCTATTATGCTATGAGGAAAACATTTAAGAAAATAACTAAGGCTTCTCCAAGCGCCTGTTTTTATGCGTGTTAGCCTTTACTTAATCCTTTACTTGGAGGTAAGGTGCATGTAAGTGAGCGAAAAAAGAGGACAACTGACTTTGAGTAGCATAAACTGTCTATATGTGTAAAGCGAGTCCTATTTTTGTCATACGCTTAATGTATACTCACTGAACATATATTTCTTGGCCATCGAGGGTTATTTCTTGTATCTGACACTCATCAATTGCTTCAATGCTGACAGCAACATCAGAACTAACTGATGGTACCGCCATTTTGAAGTACGAAATTAACTTTACCTTTTGTGTAATATTAATTTTTCTCACACAACATATATCAGAGTATATCACGAAAGTGGCTAAACCTGCATAACAAATTTACTTGAATACATAATTGTGTAAAAATGCACTTTCAATTGAAAATGTTTAACCGCTTAGATGCCAGCTCAGCATCACGTGATGTATGTTGATGTTTGCTGTGGAGACTGGGCCAAACGGAGAGTACCTACTTTCATGAGAAAACAACAAGAATTCTACGTATGAGTATTACAGGGAATCGGACAGACGACAAGAACGAATGTATGTGAATCGGAAATAGTTAAGTAAATGTCAGTAAATAAAACATTGAGTCAGAATACCGGTCTTACTTGGTTGTGTAGTCTCTGAGACTGAGTCTTTGACTTTGGGTCCCAGATGGTTCGGCCCAAGACCGGTTCGGCCCACGCAGATGGATGGTTCGGCCCACTTAACTGAAAACCGCGTCGCTATTGAATTCAGCCCACGCTAGTAGCGGAATTCTAAGTATAGTCATTTCGGCCCACAACCTGATCCGATAAAAAAAATGAAATTCGATAACAAAATTAAATTATTATATATTTATGTGTAATATATATGCAATAGTAATACTTTTATGAATATTCCATGCTTTTTCAGACAATTCACTGCACCAAATTCAAAACACTGCTGCACCAAGATTCTCCCGATATTGCTCTATAATATATAATTATTATAGAGTAATATCCATAGGATAACATGACATAATAAATTTAAGGTTATCAGCTGATCGGCTACTATCGTCACAGTTGGGAAATGTTTATAACTTGATTAGGCATCTGACAATTCTATGACCATTGAATATTTATATCATAGTGATATTATATGTTACATATAATATGTTTTATTTATTACAGATAATATTATCTATTAACGTATTTAAAAGAATACTATTAATTTACTTTTAAATTCAAGGTTATCAACCAGTCAGTTAATATTGTCAGATTTTAAACTTGTTTTTGTTTATATGTTTATATTTTGGTGAATTTGGTATTATCTATGTATTAAAATGCTTTTATTAATTACAGGTTTAATTTGACGATTAAGCCAACTGACTGCTTAATGTCTAGTTTTACCCACTTTCCAGTTAGAATATGATAATCGTTTCAGTCCACGGAGCCCACTGGCACCATTTACATATATGGTTGATTCTGCCCATGCAAGTAAAAACACTTCACGGTTCACTGGTTGTGAAAATGGTTAGTTTGGCCCATGGGCCGAACCCGTTGGCTAGAGACCTCAATTTCTTCTTGAAGGTGTTCAGAGTAGAAGCTGACATGACTTCTTCAGGAAGTTTATTCCAGTAGTCGATGACACGATTTGTGAAGAAGTGTTTACAGATGTCTGTGCAGGAGTACATTTTCCTTAGCTTTAAACTATGGCTCCTTAGATTGCTGCTAATTGATAAACTTGGGCGCAGCCAAACCCCAGTCAAGGGCAGAGCCAGAGCCTGATGGCTTGCAAAGCCAAAGCCAGGGGTATCGGAAGTTTCAGCCCATAACAGGGTCTGTCCATGGGTCGAACCAATCGTTTTTGCAACCGGTGAACTGTGTAGTGTTCTTGCTTGCATGGGCTGAATCAACCGTGTATCAAGCAGGCTCCGTGGGATGAAACGACTATCGTATTCTAACTGGGAAATCGTCTCCGTGGAACTTATTTAATATTACTTTTGTTATTTTCGCTAATTTGACTGACTTGACTATTTGCGTATTGTAACTGAGAAATGTCATATGCTGAGTTATTACCTTTTTTTTCCGAACAAATATTCTATTTGATTAATTCTAACTAATCTTGAAAAACATGTATGCGTTAAGAACTATGATATATATTAAGAACTATAATATATATATATATATATATATATATATATATATATATATATATATATATATATATATATATATATATATATATATATATATATATATACGACTATTCTTAGATTTTGCCTCTTAAAATTCTGCTACTAGCATGGGCTGAATCAGCCATAGCTGAATTCAATAGCAACGCTGTTTTCAGCGAAGTGGATCAAACCATCCATCCGCGTGGGCCATCGACAAAGGCATGAACCTATCATGGGCCAAACCATCCTTGACCCTTGCAATGCCAGGCCAGATCCTTAGGCAGAGGGAGTGTCGAATGTTTCGACCCAGGACGGGCCCATTGACCGAACCAAGTGTTTTCACTCACGTGGGCTGAACCAACCGTTACGCAACCAGCACCACTGGGCTTCATGGACCAAAATGACTGACTGACTTATTACATTCGCAATTTTCAATAATTTGGCCGACTTTCGACTATCAGAGCATTCGTTTATTTTATGGATATTGTTTTATAAGAATTTTATTAGTGTGTGAGCATGTGCATATATGTATCTGTGTGAAATCATAATTTCTGTTTTTAATCGATTCATGATATATAACTTTGGCCGAAATTACCGTGCTTTGAATTCCGCTACTAGTGTTGGCTAAAATAACTATAGCTGAATTCAAGACCGATGCGGATTTCAATAAAGTGGGCTGAACCATCCGTTTGCGTGGGTCAAAACGACTGTACTAAACCATCATGAGCATGGGCCGACACCCCAGAGGCAGAGGTTGAGACTGGTCACTGACACTGACTCACTGAGTCTGATTGTGTGCGATTCTGTTAAGTGGAATCAACTGTATCCTCTGTTGCCTTGTTGTGTTCACATTTAGTATTGTTTTTTGTTTCAGGGACTGCTTGACTGCTTGACTGCCTGCTGGAGGCAATGTTACTGCAATCATTCACAGTATCTTTTACCTCAACTAAGCCTTGCTGAGAGCAGTGTTTTCCTGGAGTGAGATTGACAGGCTGCATCAACATGGGTTCCGGGATTCCCCTACTGAACGAATACAAGGAACAGTTCTTCTGGCGACGTTTCTTGCAAACATTGCTGGGAGGGCCAAAGCTGAGGCTTGGCTATGATGCACCACCATATGTCTATCTGATGCAGGTGGCACTGTTTAGCATTCCGCTAATTCTCGGGATTGTGTTTACTGTGCTCACGGAAACAGGAGTAGCATCTGATGTTGTGGCTGTGTGCCTCTATGGTGGTGTAATTGTGATATTTGTGTTGGCCACGCAAGTGGTGAGCATGTTGGTACGACAGCGAGAAACCACCATCTCGCCGCTCGCCACAAACACTCAGAACATGTTAGCAGAAGATGACGAGTTATTTTTTGAATCATGCTGCAGTGTCGGAACGATTGAATTTGTTGTTCCTGGCAAGAAATATAAGGCAAATATTTTCATACATGCAGCGATTGCTGGCCTTGTTGGGGCCCTTGGCTTCTGGTATCTGTTACCAACGACTTTGGATGGACTTTACAATGACAGGATTGGCGTGACAATAATCCTGTATATACTTGGGTGGGTTACATTGTGCGTGGCTCTATATTCAGTGGCGGTTTCATCGCCACCAGAAATGGCAACATTTCGGACAACAGATACATGGGAAATTGCTTCACTGATGCGACCCTTCTATATCCTCCTCTTTGCTTGTTTTGATCAGTTAGCAAGGTAAGTCTGTTAGGCCAAGATCTGAACTTTTGTTGGTATGTTTCAGTATGGCACATGTAGGTTAGCACGTTCTCTGTACACTGCATTGGATTTTCTCCCATTTTCAACTGTAAAAACAACTAGAAAAATTCTTAAATGTATGAACATACTTGATCTTGAGCAAACAATTTGTCAGTTATGGCATCTTTGTGTAATTACTAGTTGTGAGAATTGAGAATATCACTACTATGGTCATTTTCATGAGACAAACTTATTCAATGTTGCCATGCTCTACCATGGGTTTCTGCTGTTTTGTTTCAGACATAATGCAGACTTTGTAATGACCAATCAGACCCTGCATGTTGTGTTTGTCCTCCTCCCGTTGCTATGGATCATGGGTCTGTTGCCCCCACTGGAAGCCCTGTTTCTGTGGGCTGCCGAGCAGACCATGATCTTCCTGTTTGGTGGGTCTGCCATGGCTAGCAGCCCCAGGTGAGTGGATATTAGATTATTACCTTTCTTTTTTCACAGGGTCTGATATACAGATGGGCTGACTGGGTCTACTTGCATACTTAGGTGCATTGTGTCAGTGTCTACTTGCACACTTAGGTGCATTGGGTCAGGGTTTACTTGCACACTTAGGTTCATTGTGTCAGTGTCTACTTGCACACTTAGGTGCATTGTGTCAGTGTCTACTTGCACACTTAGGTGCATTGGGTCAGGGTTTACTTGCACACTTAGGTTCATTGTGTCAGTGTCTACTTGCACACTTAGGTGCATTGTGTCAGTGTCTACTTGCACACTTAGATGCATTGGGCCAGGGTTTACTTGCACACTTAGGTGCATTCGGTCAGTGTCTACTTGCACACTTAGGTGCTTTGGTCAGGGTCTAGTTGCACACTTAGGTGCATTGGGTCAGGATCTACTTGCACACTTAGGTGCATTGGGTCAGGGTCTACTTGCACACTTAGGTGCATTGGGTCAGTGTCTACTTGCACACTTAGGTGCTTTGGTCAGGGTCTACTTGCACACTTAGGTGCATTGGGTCAGGGTCTACTTGCACACTTAGGTGCATTGGGTCAGGGTCTAGTTGCACGCTTAGGTGCATTGGGTCAGTGTCTACTTGCACACTTAGGTGCATTGGGTCAGGGTCTACTTGCACACTTAGGTGCATTGGGTCAGTGTCTACTTGCATACTTAGGTGCTTTGGTCAGGGTCTACTTGCACACTTAGGTGCATTGGGCCAGGATCTACTTGCACACTTAGGTGCATTGGGTCAGGGTCTACTTGCACACTTAGGTGCATTGGGTCAGACCTTATTCATTGTGCCTGTCTTTCAGGATGTAATACTATTTGGAGGGTCCAACAAGTAACTATGCCAACCACCCATTAATCTTGGTTCCCGCCAAACTCTGATGCATAATTTGGTTCATACTATGCAGCCTTTTTAAGTTTGACTATCACTGTTCACTATTCATAGATGAAATTAAAATTGACTGGTTAATAATTGGTTAGTAAAGCCGTCATCCAACTGATGAAGAAAAATCTGCCAATTTTGTAACAAAATACATATTTAATTAAATCTAGGCCTAATTTAAAAAAATAAGTCTGCCACTTTGGTGGTAGAAATACTGCTTTTTCTCATTGTTTTACACAATTTCCCACTCTACCACTTTTGGGTAAAAATTTACTGCCAAAGTGCATTTTTAAGGTTGTCAAAACAATTTTATTTATTTTGAATCCATATATATATATATGTATATATATATATATATATATATATATATATATATATATATATATATATATATATATATATATATATATATATATATATATATATATATATATATATAGCCAAACCACCATTTTCACCAGAAAATGCACCAGAATGGTGTAAATATATCCTAAAATTTAAACATTCTTCCACCAGAAGGGAACCCCCTTCACCACTCCCAACACCCGATCTTCATACAAACCTACCACCCTCAAATCATGAAAAATAGTAGATCAGCTGGTTTTTGTGTAAAGTTACTTTGTAATTGCTACACGTGAGAATGCTGGCTTGTCCTGGGTATGTCCACTAAATGTACATATGTTATACATAGCATTCAAGCTTTGAACCAGCCATTTCTCACACAAATGATGATGATATGCACATGACATGACTAGTGGTTTAACACTTGTTTCATCAATGTTGTTGTGAACTGCATCAATGGTCTGTTGAGCTTGAGCCTACTGCATCATTATTACTGTGAAAACATAACCGGACAAGTGTGTAATACTCATTGTTTTATTAGCAATTTGTGTTATCTTTGTAGACTGATGTTGATGTTACGTCTATCAACATTTGTGTTATCTTTGTAGACTGATGTTGATGTTACTTCTATCAACATTTGTTTTATCTTTGTAGACTGATGTTGATGTTACTTCTATCAACATTTGTGTTATCTTTGTATACTGATGTTGATGTTACTTCTATTAACATTTGTGTTGTCTTTGTAGATTGATGTTGATGTTACTTCTATCAACATTTGCGTACATTCTGTGTTACTTCGTCCCCCACGGGCTCCAGACGGTCGCAATGATGGCGTCCTTCGGTGTCATTCTCAGCTGTGAACATGGCATCGTACTCTGGGTATTTGACCTCTGTCAGGGGTCACCCGAACAGAGCCCCTCAAAGCAGCATCGATGGACATACTACCTCACACTTTTCACCCTGCCAGTGATAGCATGTGGGGTGTCTGTCGCTACAAACCATTTCTACACTGAAGGCACTATATCAACTGATGTGGCCGATTATGTAGCCTATGGAATTATGGGATTGTTCACTGTGGAGCTGCTGCTGGCGAAAGTGCAGACAGTGTATGTGTTTGGGGGTTTGTGGCGGAATCCTATGTATCCCCCCTGTGTCACGTCACGTCGACTCGTTCGCAAACGTAGGAAGTTTCTTGCGGTGTTTGGAGACGTCAGAAGAGTGATCATGAGCGTGGGTAGGTGATTCATAGCTGGCGTTTGTGTTGAACTGTTCTTATCATCATGTGGTGCCTTCTCCCCTGGGAATGTGGTGCCTTCTCCCCTGGGAATGTGGTGCCTTCTTCCCTGGGAATGTGGTGCCTTCTTCCCTGGGAATGTGGTGCCTTCTCCCCTGGGAATGTCGGGTCTCACGGACCACCGCTCATGTCTACACTGTGCAGGTCTTATCAGATATTCATATTTTGTTGTTCCTAAGACTTCCTATACACACCTTGATGTTGTCTGTCCATGTGTCTCTTGGTCTTCCCCGACCTCTTTTGCCCTCCGCCATTCCCTCCAATAATTCCCGTTGTATTCCTTCTTTCTTATAATGTGCCCCCAAAACATGTTAGTTTTTGTATTTTGTTGACAAGTTGTTTTTTATTCTGGGCAGAACTGTTCTGCCACATAGGAGTGTTAGCACTGTGATTGATTTTTTTAAGCATCATAATAAAAAAAATGGAAACAATGTAAATTATCATAGCATAATAAATGTGATTGGTAAAAACCTAATTTTTACATTTGGATGCTACTTTAAATATCTCAATATTTATTGTTAAAATTAAACCTTCTAATTCATGCATGATAATGCAAACATTATTAATGCTACTATGTCCATAAACTGTTGATGGAAAATAAACAAATTGGCTTGAATTTATTCCAGATCTCAACATAAAATATCTGTATAATTATATTTATTCCTATTGTTCCTAGTGGGTTTCAATTAATACTAAATGTACAGCATCAAGAAGAGTGTGCCAAGACAGCTCGTCTCTCATTGTGGGATTAATCTTTCAGAAGTCTCAGGAGATCAACTGCCTTTATTAGCGTCTTGTAAAACTATCAACTGATAGCCAAGTGTATAATTTATTTCAGTTGCGCCGCTCTGCTTAGTGATTTATCTTAGTCTCTCGGTTGACTTTCAATCATCACCCACACAAGTAACCAATGGCAACACAACAGAGGTTGCCATGGCAGCAGTGATCTTAGGTACTGGCCGTGC
Source organism: Lamellibrachia columna (assembly GCA_963662155.1). Taxonomy (NCBI): domain Eukaryota; kingdom Metazoa; phylum Annelida; class Polychaeta; order Sabellida; family Siboglinidae; genus Lamellibrachia; species Lamellibrachia columna. The sequence continues at coordinate 65,215,085 of OY759262.1, forward strand.
ATTCAGATGGGTAGGTGATTTGTTTCCATTCCATGATCAACATGTAGACATAATAACATGTATACATAATAACATGTAGACATAATAACATGTATACATAATAACATGTAGACACAATAACATGTAGACATAATAACGAGTAGACATAATAACATGTATACATATTACATAATAACATGTTTACATAATAACATGTCGTAATTGCGATAAAAAAAACTCATCTGATTTAGGTCATTGTGAATCAGGTTCGTTGATGTTCAGATTTGTAGTGTGTGAATTGTTTAAGTAACAGTTAGTTTAATAAAAGAGTGCGTACTTTTGGTAACGAGTTAATTAACTTTGATCATTAGATTGAGTAACTTGTGAAAGTGCAAACAGTCTTATTTTATACATGTTTAGAATTATAGAACTGGGCCACTTTTGCCGTTCTGCCAAATTTTCACTGGACCCAGTGAAAAAATAATTATTAGTTTGTCAAATGACATTTGAACAACATTTCATGATATTATTCTAAGATGAGGTGAGCAGAAAACATGGAATTGAGGAAGAATCTGTAATAGTGAATGTGTTGGATACATTCCAGAAACACCCAAACAAGTGTTCTCCAGCCAGTCATATCATAGTATATATTCATCCTCATTTACATCATGTTATGAGACTCAGAATTAATAAGCTGTTGTAAAATAGCATGACAAAATTTGTTCTTTTATGGGTTGGATTCAAGATTATTTATATGTAAATTTTGCCTCCTCCACCAGATGGCCCTGAATATTGTGTTCTGTGTACTAACACCTGATGCAGCCTATGTGTAATTCTGGTTATATAAGCCAGTAGTTTGAAGAATGACACTGCACAAACTATGTTTAAATAATAAATAACTACAGTAGGCTAAAGTGATGGTTAGTGATAGGTGAACCCTCTGGCCTGTCCTCAGTAATATTGAGGAAGGCAGTGTTAGTTGAGCCACTGGATTAGTTGAGCCACCCACGTTTCCCAGGAAACTACAGCAGCAACAGTTACACGGAACCACTCAGTGATTGAACAGGTTGTTAGAGTACGATTGATGTACAATAAGTGCTATTTGTCACAACGGTCAGAAAATGTGAGGTAAAAGTTTCTTTTTGATGCTTTTCGTAACTTTTGTTGTTAGTGTTGTTGGTGTTAAACTATCAATGCATGTGACTAGACTTTGTTGTCTGTGCACTTACAAATGGTCTAACTATGCACAAGGAATAAGATTATTTTATTCACTTCATGCTTTGATGAGAAGTTAATCACAAAAGCATGTTTTTTAACCAGGGCTAGTTGAGCCGCCCAAGGGGGGTTAGTTGGGCAGTGGTTAAAAAATGAAGCTGAGTGCTGAGTCTTGTTTTACTTCAAAATACATAATGGAATTTATTTTTCCGAGCAGATTGGGAGATCGGATAACTACAAGGCAACAGATTAGCAGTTAGTCAGACTGGTTGCGACGGGCCTATAAGTTAATTATTAATTAAGTCTGTTGATTTATTAATTAATGCGTGTTGACTTAGACTTATCATTGACATGTTGTACCCATTGTCTAGATGTGTTGTACCCATTGTCTAGATGTGTTGTACCCATTGTCTAGATGTGTTGTACCCATTGTTTAGATGTGTTGGCTGAGTTGTTCTGAAGTTTTAGTAGAAAGTCTATGCAAATTATATAAATATTTAGCATTTACCCATTGTGGCTCAATTTATGCCACAGTTGAGCCAGTTTACCAACTATGCGTACTAGAGAAATTATCTTGGGCAAAATTATCTAATAAATTAATAATCATAGTTTATGTGAGAAAAACAAAATTGACTTAGGAATATGATTGTGTTATTGTGTTAATTATGTTTTTCTCTATTGATTTTTTCATTATTTTCATGCATTTTATGTAAAGTGCATTGAGTTTTTAAGGAAGCTGTGCTATGTAAAAGTATCATTTATTATTGGTTCTGTTTTACTGCACCAGGGGTGATAGTGTATCAAATTGATTTGTTGTTTCCAGATATGGCAGAGCACACACCTGTCATTATATGATGTCACTGTCACCTTCATTGTCAACAAGCTTGTCACACACACAACGTGGCAGTCGCTCGGGATCGGTCTTCAGCTGCTCATCATCAGCGTGATTCGCGACCGACTGGAACAGGTCGTCAACAAGTTGTACTTCTGTGTCATACTTCTTTTGATGTCCTGGTTCGACAAGAAGCAACGTCACCGCTCGACCATTCCTACACTTGCTGTGTACGCCATCTTGTTTCCATTGCTACTGGCGACCATCTTGGTCGCTGCAGTACTCGCTGCGCCCATTCTTCCGTTGTTCACCTTGCCAATATTCTTGATTGGATACCCGCGACCTCTGAGGTCATGGCCCGGTTCGGTGGGGCACTCTGCCAGCGAATGCGGAGACACGGCCTTCTACAGACATGCTGCGCTTGAGTTGACAAAGGCTCTGCAGTGTAGTTTTGCTCGAGGAAGTCTTGGTAAGCTGTTAAGAATGTTAATTTGTTTGCGTTTTTTAAATAATAAAACATACAAATTATCATCATGTCTAAGGGTGTATGGTTGACAGAGAGAGGGGGGGGAGAGGGAGAGGGAGAATGTGGGATATAGATAAAGGGGTGAGATAAATGTTTGGGTATAAGATTAACTGACATGTGGATATGTATACATATTAACTTATTAAAAATTAATAGACGTAATGTTCTTTTATAATGTCTTGTCAGTAAACTGGTTTAATATGTTTTATCATGTAAACAGTTTAAACAAGAAATAAATGTTTCTTTTTAATAACTGAATATATAATAAATGTTCACCAGTCCTTGTTTGATCATGCCATGCCATGTAAACATTCGGTTGTTGTTTGTAGGTGACATGAGCCCTGGAAGCTACTACCTGCTGCGCTACCAAGACCGACTGGTTTGGCTACAGATCATAGAACGCGGGTTCGGCTACTGCCAAATCTCTGTGAAAGGTCTCGAGCTGCAGGAGACGTCGTGCCACACTGTGGAAGCGAGTCGCATTGATGACATCATCGAGGAGGCATTTGAAATTCCCGAGACGAAGCCTCACATCCCTTGCTGTTTGTGGAACAGACATCCACTGAACGTGATGCGGCCGTGCGACGCCATCTTTCTACAGACGTACTCCGATGCCAAGAACCAGCTGACCGGGGTGATAGACTCACCCGATGTGCTCAAGTCGGTGGCGTCAGGCTTCGCGATGTCGCTCGTGTGGGTTCTGCTGCACCATACGTGGGAATCACACAACTGCATGCAGAACAACAACGCCGAGACACGCAGTCAGCACGTAGAGACTCCGCGCCACAAACAGTGGCCTGTCACCGAGAAGACGGATGGCTCTGACGTCTGGCTGAAGAAAGATGACAAAAATGTCACAACGGTGCGTCCAGTCAGTGCCAGGTCTTGTATAAGTGATTTTGCGTCGTCCATGGGTAGCGGGTGGCTGGACGATGACCTGGAAGCGCTGGAGTCGCCTGCTCAAAGCAAGATCAACCTGATGACTAGGCAGACGACAAGCATCACTCCAGCCATGACGGAAGTCTTCAAGCCGCCGGGAGCCATGATGAGCTCTGGCGATGCCAACGATCTCGACCTGCTTGACTTTGGCTTGCCGACGGTTGACATTTCGCAGAAGACGCCAAGTCGTTTTGCACAACCGCAGTCGACTTTCCTGAAGTCTGCTGCATACGCGTCACCGCATTCGTCTCACTTCACAGTGCCTTCTATTTGGCGTGATGGTCCCATTTCTCAGCAGACGTTGACGTCCCTGTTGGATCGGTTTCCACAAAATTGGTTCACACACGTGTTGTCACTGTTCACATATAAGTGTACAAATCAGAAGAGCAGTGTGGACATAATCAGTGAGGTAGCGAGAGACAGCGTCCTGGCAACAGTCTACTCACACCTGGTGATGTCATGTGTCAGCGTACTAGGTGAATATGTCTGTCTGGAGATTTGTCGGTCAGTATGTGCCTTTCCCTGTCTGGTTCAATTTTAATAATGACTGGGTTTCTCTTTACTATACTTCATCGTTCTGCTGTGAAGCATCGCGGGAGATGTAAACTTGGCCAGCAGCACGGTGGGAGTCCTGGGCGGGTGTGAGCTTGTGTGTTCTTGGTAACATCATTGATCCACCGCTCTCTCAGCCGCCTCTTGCTCTGTATCCGCATGGTTTATGTTCTGTGCTCGTACAGCCGTTTGGTTTGGCTGCATAGCGTCTACGTGACCAAACCACGTTTTTGTGTTTCTATATGTTCAAGGACTGGTCATCTTCCAACCATCTCTCTGATATGTTAATTAATTTTATGATCTTGTCTCTTCTGGTCTTGTTCACAGTTGTTTCCTCAGACACTGTTTAAGGGTTCTGATTACAATGTAACACATTGGACTGGTGGGCGTCGACTATGGTATATGCACACATGCCCACGACGTTACAGTGGTACCTGTGCATGTGCTAACGCACTGTCCAATAAATACGCTCACTTGCCCGCCAATATATCCCGTCATTCGTCTCTTTCTCACCAGTCTTTGTCCATCTGTTGAAGGCCTGGCAAGTGGGGCCACTTTGACACCAAGTCACGTGTACAGACTGTACAATGGCGTCATTCCGTGGTCGCCAACGTCCGACTGGCTGACAGAGGACGTCCAGCTGCTCAGTCTTGTGCTGAAAGCCTACAGGTAGGAAGAGTTGTAGTAACATCCAACAGGACCACCCATTTTGATTTATGTTTGTTGTCTTAAGATTGACAAGCTAAACTACACACTCCAGATGGCAAGTGGACAAGGAAACCATTGGCTTATTGGGTGTCCAACAATGTGTCATCTATGTGCAGCCCTGAGCTGATATTTGTTATTTGTAATTGTACTAACTTCCTTAAATAGTTTGAAGACAATATCTCATAACATTTCAATATGGTTGGGTGGGGTGTATAATATATATTAAAATTAATTTAGGTCCTAATCCCTGTGCTACATACCCATCTATAGATGGATTTGCAGTTCGAAATCTACTATTACTCTATGTATTCTGTTTGTCTGCCATTTGTCTATCGGCTTATATACATACTGTTATTTTCATGTGTTATTTTCAGTAAAAATATTTTTTTTTATTGAAAACCAGCTGTTAAAAAGACATCTTTAAAATTTTTTTTTACCACATTCTGACCACTCCTACGTATTTCCCCACCAGTTGGTTGATGGACGTCATGTTGGCGTTGTGACGCATCAGTAAAATTCTCCTTGTAGGTATGCCCTGAAACTGGCCGTGGACCAGGCAGTGCTGGGGGAGGCGACGTCGCATTCAGAGGTCGAGGAGTATTTCACGGAATACGACAACAACTGGTACATCGGCTCCGAGGCTGACCCGGAGTGGACGCAGGCAGTCACCGATGGGGTCGGTCAACTCTTCTCTCTCTCGCATGACCCGATACAGGTGAGATTGTGCAACTTCTCTCTTTTCAATGGTGTACAATGAGATGTGTTATTGTATGAAACAGTTTACTACGTACGTAACACAACATTTGGTTAAGATATTTTATTATTAACGTAATAGTCCATTACCTTTGCATTGGTGTCACAGCAATATGACATGTACAGAGTGTACACCTGCAGTATTGTCATCAGACTTGTTGACTCGAGTCACAGAGGCTGACTCGAGTTGGACTCAAGTCGCGCATCTTGACTTGACTTGAAATTCAGATAGATGATTCAAGACTTGACATGAACTTGGAAGTCATTGACTTGAGACTTGGCTTGACTTGCAGGTCATTGATTTGTGACTTGGCTTGATTTGTGACTTGCTAACAAGGCTGGTTCACACGGAGCTCGCACTGAAGATGCGATGCTCTCGGATCTGATCTTTCTGAAGTGTAATCACTAATCAGTAATCACTCCTGTCAGCTGTCTGATAGTGATTACACAGTGTGTGTTGCCTATTAGAAACGTAATTGCACAAGCCAGTTGTTAGCAGACTGAAAGTCTCGTTTAATGGCAAGATACACAGTACAAATTTAGGTGTTATACAGTAGTCCAAATATGAATATAATGATCCTTTGTTTTAATGTAAACAAGGTTTACTATCATTACTATTTTGAACAACATTTCATCACTGTGATAATGACTGTAACCTAGATTGCTGATATTACACGTAAGTATACACTTTACGTGTATCGTATTAGTCATAGTCGTAATAAATAATACCGTTAATAAATTCACCTGTTTATCATTTATATTTCACTATATATGAAGAGCATTTGTGATGTGTTTGAGTGCGACTTGACTTGTGACTCGAATGGTGAATGCCAGTGACTAGACTTGACTTGACTTGTGACTCATACGGTGAACGCTAGTGACTTGACTTGGAATTCAGAGAGATGATTCGAGACTTGACTTGAACTTCGAGGTCATTGACTTGAGACTTGACTTGCAGGTGATTGACTTGCCAGTTTGTAACTTGCCAATAAGTCTGATTGTCACACATGCAATACATACAATACATGCAATACATGCAATACATACAATACATGCAATACATGCAACACATGCAATACATGCAATACATGCAATACATGCAATACATGCAATACATGCAATACATGCAATACATGCAACACATGCAACACATGCAACACATGCAACACATGCAACACATGCAACACATGCAACACATGCAACACATGCAACACATGCAACACATGCAACACATGCAACACATGCAACACATGCAACACATGCAACACATGCAACACATGCAACACATGCAACACATGCAACACATGCAACACATGCAACACATGCAACACATCCAACACATCCAATACATGCAATACATGCAATACATGCAATACATGCAATACATGCAACACATGCAACACATGCAATACATGCAATACATGCAATACATGCAATACATACAATACAGATGCAGCAACACCACTTTACTACATTATTATACGGGCTGATTACATACAAACAAGATACTGTTTGATAGGGCCGGAACCGTGCACCAGTGTGTCGCGATACACACTGCATGATACGGTACACGATACACAATATTCATATCGCGGTAAACTACGATATGCGATAGCGGTAGGCAAAACATTCGCGTCACCTGTGTGAAGCAATAAACATTCAACGTGAACCACACATGACTGTGTATCGAGAAAATAGCAAAATATAACTAATAACTATAATAACTATAGTAACTAAATATTTATTCAATGCGCTCGTGCAATTTGGACCTCGTGTGAGTGACGACGTGATGTCTGCTGTAGCGTTACCTTGTCCACGTGATAAATAAACCTGTGTTTTACTGTTGTTGTATCATTCTAGTCAGTGTAGTCTGTATCGTGATATGTATCGTAACACGAAGTAGTGTATCGTTCCGGCCCTACTGTTTGATATATGATTAAGATATCGTCATAGCAATATGTTATGTACAGAACCTAGACATACATACAAGCAGATACAGCAATAACACTTTACTACATTCAAATAAACCTATCTGTTATTAATGATATCATACTGATGACGCTGCTGACAACATGCGCACCCCACTCGGCAACATAGGAACTATTTTCTGCAGACAAAACTTCATAACATTGCCGTCTCTTATCCGTCATCATTGGCATCTATCTATCTAAAAAAATGAAGGGGTTGCGCTTTTGGTGACAATGTCGCATTTACCCACATAGAAACCTGTGCCATATGCACAAAGCCAGGTAGTGTGAATCATAATAATATATAATAAATACTAATACAGTCATTTCCAGAGTAAGACCCTGGTCAGGAGAGTTTACAGTTGACTAAAATGCTAAGATTTAAATACTATAAATACTGATTAATATAGCTACTAAGAATTACAATTCAATACTGAACACTTTAACTTTGACAAATACTAGAAGTGTTAAGACTGCACTAAAACTGAATTAGACAAACTAAAACGTATAGCGAATGAAGGAATGAACTACGTTTCGTCGGTACATCCCCAGGGTGTCTACAAGAGCCGTGTGTTGACCATGACAGACATCCCCGTCTACGTGAGCGCCCTCAATGCAGAGAGCGTGCGGGCTCAGTGGGCCAACCTCGGTCTCGAGATGTTGTACATGACGAACGACGACGAGGAGCGGTACAGCATCCAGGCACACACAACTCTACTGCGCAACCTGACAGTGCAGGCAGCCGACCCACCACTCGGCTACCCCATCTACTCATCCATTCCGCTCTCTGTAGACACCTTCTGAGACGGACTGGTCTTTATTCGACACAATGACGTTGTGCAGCTCAATATATGTGATTCTGTCATCTGACAACAGTAAAATTGTGCGTGCGTGCGTTTAGTATATTTTAAATAGGTCCATATTAAGGGTTTTGAAGTAGTTCAACATTCCTAATAGCATTTACCATAGCAGAATAATTTTTTTGTAATTAGGTCAACTCTACTGAACTGGGTCAGGGTCAAGGACTGAGGAAGAAGAGATCTGACGTGTGTATGATGTGATAACTCCTACCTTGACATGTTTCATTCCTGTGTAGAATGGGACAGGATTATACTTATAAATTCATCGCACATTGTAAACTACTCACTGAGCAAATGGTGACATTTGTTGATTATTGGTGCATGTGTTAATATATTTTATGAATATTCCTAACTTTTATACACAACACTGCAGCGTGTGTTTCCTGTTCGTTGTGAGATTACATTTTGAAGTCTTTGTTGTTATGGTAAGAACTGTGAGTATCAGATGGTGTTTAGATCAATATGTGCACGGTAGACAGTTAATCTTCATGACGATATATGTGTGTATCGTATTGCAATTTTTTTAATGTTATATACTATTTAAATGCAACACTGCATATGTAGGTGTGTGTGATGTGTGGGTTGAACTGAACAAATTGAAGTGAAAATCAAACATTGAATAAAAATGACAAGTAAATTTGAACTAGACGTATAATGTAAGTTATATTCAAGAGGTACCATAGCACAGTAGCCCAGGTGAGAATGAGTTTGTGTGCGTGCATGCATGCGTGCGTGCGTGCGTGCGTGCGTGCGTGTGTGCGTGCGAGCATATATGATAACTATAGATATAGACATTTGGACCCGATGCGTTCTGACATCATGTATTCCTGATACCCGTATAGGCTATATTTGTTGAATGTTGAATACTGAACTTAAACTGACTGTGATATGTACATATCTAGGTAATATTAATGCAGGCATTATAAATGTGTTGTATGTTCACTGTTATGGATACGTTCTGCCATTGTTGTACACTGCTGGTTGTCTCATAATCAAATTGTCTTACACATGGTTTATGTATTGCACATGTTGAGAGGTTGGCGATGTTGAATAAAATTTACGATGTCCAGTTATAGTATTCGTTGTGTGTAGTTGTATTGCTGTGTAAGAAACTATAAGTAACCCTCTTGGCCAATGTGATCAGAAACAACCAGCCGAGATGGGGTGGTCTGATCACGTCGTACAAGTTGCAGTGAGTAGTAAAATAGATGGCAAACGATCCAGAGGACGACCAAGAAAAATATGGATTGAGAACATCGATGAGAACCTGAGGCAGTTTGGTACCACTCTGGAGTAGATCACAACTGAACAGTTTGGTACCACTCTGGAGTAGATCACAACTGAACAGTTTGGTACCACTCTGGAGTAGATCACAACTGAACAGTTTGGTACCACTCTGAAGTAGATCACAACTGAACAGTTTGGTACCACTCTGGAGTAGATCACAACTGAACAGTTTGGTACCACTCTGGAGTAGATCACAACTGAACAGTTTGGTACCACTCTGGAGTAGATCACAACTGAACAGTTTGGTACCACTCTGGAGTAGATCACAACTGAACAGTTATTCCAAGACCGGGTTAAGTGGAGCAACCCGAAAACTTACTCCACTGACAGACAAACATCTACCCAAGAGTCTGGTTACTAAGTCGTATAAAAATATATAATCCATGGGCAGGAATACCACTACATGCTTTTTTATTGAATGTTTCACCCACTGAGATAATCACCCACACACCCAACCCTTGACCGAGACGATCTTTTGGGGTGCCGAGGCGATCTTTGGTTTCTCTTTCCTTTCAAAGTGCCCTTTATAACTTTTTTGGCGATGCTATTGTGAAGAGTGATGTGTCTGTGCCATCATGCACACGAGACAGAGCAATCGACGCCATCCCTTTCTATCGTCAGCCATTCTATCTAGTTTCTGTGTCTTTTTCCTGGGTTTGTGTCTCTCTTGCGATGGTTCACTGGTACGTTTCTTTTAGGCATCCTCATTTTCCAGATGATGGTTTTCAATACCTGCTTTAGTGTTCCTGTTGGCAACATTCTGAGGATGTGGCCCAAATATCTCCATCTTCTTTTCAACATTGTTCACTTGATTGGCCCTGCATTTGCTCTTTTACGAACGTCCTCAATGGTGATGAATTCGTTCCGTGCGATGTTTAGACGTACAATCATTTGATTTGGAAATGTGCTAGTTTCTGTTTAATATTTTTTTTGTTTTCCATGTTTCAGAGCTCTTATAGGAGTGAATTAATTCATAGTTGTGGAATTAACCCATAATGAGGATGGACACATTCTGGTTAAACATTCGCTGACTGTTGAAATTGTGTAATGTGTTGCATTGTTTTAACTGTATTGTGCGAGTGAAACTAACACATAATAACCATATGACAGTGGCAGGTGAGAACAAAACAAGGAACCAAATCAATGCTCTTTGAGTTATTGATTATTAATCATATGAAGCAATTAAAGGGTTTCTTGAAGAGGACAGAAACTAAGGATATTGTTGTTCAACATTTGGTTGATGAGGATTTCCATCCTAAATGTACTTTAGTTATAATTAAGTTCGAGTCTATAGAGCTTGGGAAGTTTAACTTAGAACATCAGTGAGACACAGATGACATAGCTTATTCTTCGCGAATTTGAAAAAGAGACGAAAACAGAAAGAAGCAGCAAAATCTATACTTTAAGAACTGTGACGAATACGTTTATTTCAGGTAACAACCCATATTTGCACTAAAATATTATTATACTAAATATAAGTAAACTAAAAATAATAAGTTAATAAATTTAAATAGAGAAAGAGATCAACAGTAGAAATGGAAGATAGAACAGCCAGTGACTCGGTACTCTCTCAGATCACGACCAATTTGAAGTTTGATCCTCTTTCCAAGAAAAAGAAAGAACAAATATCCTGCTACGAAGTGTTTTGGCTGGGAGAGCTCAGTCATTTCACATCATTTAATCTGTTTCGCCCTCTCAACAAGTCGTTTCCATCCATCGCGGTCTTCTGCCATTTCCTCCCACTCTTGACTGTTCACCTTTGCCCTTTTTGCGATCTCTTAACACCGTCTCTCCCTCTTAATTTCGTTCATCTTCTCATTCTACCACGCTCTTCTTTGTTCCATGCGCTCTTTGTTCTTGCTTGTATTTCTATGATGCCTGTCGCATATCAGGTTGTGGTCAAGTTTATTGTTTATATTAACAAAGGTGTTTCTATCAGGTAAAGATTACTTGGATGCAGGATTTAGATAAAAGGTTGTCCAAGGTAACGTATGAAACGCCGAAGGCGCGTAACGAGGCGTAACTGCCTCGGGGGAGGGGTGCGACGTTTGATGTTTTTTTAGACAAAACACTTGAAATGGCGCAACTTGGGACACCCATAATCTGGTTTTAAGCGAGATAGGGCGTAATGAAATCAACCCAAAAGTCAGAAATGCGACATCGTACGAATTTTCCGTAAACAATACGGATTTTTGGGAGGAATACGGCCTTCGGTTGTGTCCCGTTTTAATACGGATTTGCTGTAAATATCGTGATAAAGTAGTCCTGTGCATTTTCTTGTATGTCCAAACTTAAAGACAATATTAAACATGTGTCACGTGCCATTTATTGGCATATTGACTAAAACAACTGTAGTAATACAAATGTTTAATAACAAAATCGAGTATGCTACAATTAATTGATTAAAACAACACATAGGGTCTAATCGTCTTAACTCTGTATCGGCATTACTGCAAAATAGAGGCACGGCAGTGTAGTAATACTAAAAAAATATATTTATTCGTACGGCAACGTGTACAATTCAATTACAATTGAAGTATTTTGCACACAAAGAGACTAACACGTCTTTGAAAAAAAATGTGTTTAATAGTTTCTCATCCAGCCCCTTCTGATACTGGTTCTGAATGATATAATAAAACCAGCTAGGTTTCATATTACAGAAAGTCGTGGCATCAAGTTTGAACTGAGACAAGGTGTAATTGAAACTTTTAGACATATGTGAACCAATACCGCGAAGGGCTAGATTGCCCTCTGAAGAGAGCCTATCCAAACTGTTGCTGCGTTTTAAAGCAACTCTGTATAAAGTGTATCATTCGATTCATGGTCTGAATTTGAATCGGGAGACATTCTGCTAAAAGTAGTTAAATGAGATCTCAAAAGACCATAACATTGTAACCACAATATAATTATGAAGACTTTAGTCAGTTAATAGGACGTTGCCGGGTGCTGGAAATAACTAGATACTAGAAACTGTTTATATCAGCTGTGTATTAATAACTGTTGTTCATCAACAGATCTGTTAATCATTAAACAACAAACTCCACTACACGTTGCATTTTCCATTGTGATTATATTAGCACACCTGATTTGAGGTGTTTCCAGATCCAATCTCCAGGTTCATGTTCTTAATTGTGAGCCCAGAAAGCCAATCTTCCCCCCATCCTGTTGCGTAGGTAGGCTTTGACCCGTCGCAGGTAGGAGAATGAACACTCTGCCTCACAACAAGAGTGCAACCGATCCTCAACAAGGTCCGGAAGTTCGGGAAGATGTCTTCATCTGCGTGCTCGAGACATTCAGCCAGGTTAGGCGAGGACGATGACTGTGTGGGCTCTGTGGATCTCCTATGTCTGACTCCCAGAACATCAATCTGTCCACAACATGTTGTACATTTCCTGTCTCTGTAAAGATCTCAGGGAGTAAAACAAGAATACCTATACCCTTCCTGCTTTCTGGGTTAAATCGATTGTGGAATTCGGCAGACGGGTGGTCACAAAACGGGATTGCCAGGTTGCACATTATTTGCATCTGTCGGGACTATCGGGGTGTCCCTGGTGCTGAGATGGATATACCAAGAAGTGTGGCTAAACGTGTAACATCTTTATACCACACACTGTACTCCACTTTATACCACACACTGTACTCCTCTTTATACCACACACTGTACTCCACTTTATACCACACATTGTACTCCACTTTATACCACACACTGTACTCCTCTTTATACCACACACTGTACTCCTCTTTATACTACACACTGTGCTCCTCTTTATACCACACACTGTACTCCTCTTTATACCACACACTGTACTCCTCTTTGTACCACACACTGTACTCCTCTTTATACCACACACTGTACTCCTCTTTATACCACACACTGTACTCCTCTTTATACCACATACTGTAATTATTAGATAGCTCTTTCAATAACCTAGGATGAACACCATCTGGCCCTAGCGATTTACACACATTAAGATTGTCAAGTTTTGTTTAATCATTTCCTTATCAATAGTCAATTCTTCCATGATGTGCCTTAGCTTCACTGGTGGAATATGAGGGATATCACCATCTGGCTCTATAATAAAAACACTTGAAAAAACATTTCCTAAGACATCTGCCTTTTCCCTAGGAGAATCTGTGAGTCTAGATTTAGGATCTTTAGGGTCTGTGTTCTGGTCTGAAACACCTTCCCGATTCTTGGTTTTGGAGTTCATATATTTTTATTCTGCTTTTAGGTTTGTCTTAGCTTCTGTTGCTAGCTTCATCTCAAATTCCTTCTGTATCCTCCTCGTTAATTTACGGACTTAATTTCTAGCCCTACAATATTCAGTATAGTATTTTCCTTCTTTTGTCTCTATATAACATTTCTAAGAGTGTGTTTTTTCTTAATTTTCTTTACTGATTCCTTGTTTAGGGGTACTTTTCCTTTATGTCTGTTAATATTACTCACAAGTCGATGAGGGATGAATTCATCCTCTATCTTTTTAATATATTCTTTAAAACCTAACCATTGATGGATTATAGTGCTTGTGCCAAGTATCTCGCCCCAGTCTGTGTGGTCTAGTTTCGTCTTCGTACTATTATAATCCCCTTGGTCGTAATAATATTAAAGTCGTGTATGGCTTCCTATTTCTGCATAGCACCTAAATGCAATGATGAGGATACAGTGATCACTCTTACCAAGTGGGCTTTCATACACTATATCATCTACCATACCTTTTTCATTGGTGAAAACTAAATCAAGAATGTTCGATTTATTTCTTAATCGCCCCCTTGTGGGGAGTGTGACATGTTGGAAGTGGAAATTATCTCTTATTCCTTCTTTAAATTTAGTGTCTGGGCTATTAGTATTCTCTGAGAGTGTGTAACAGTTTTGTCAGTCTATGTTGAGGTAGTTAACATCTCCAAGCAAGAGAAGATGTGAGTGTTTATAGCACATTACCTCACTAATCAGTTCATTTAATTGTTCATTATTGGTGCCAGAGCTCCCCGGGCTTTTATATACACATCCTATCAGAAAAGTGTCTTGTTTAATTTTATCTCAACCCATATCGATTCTTGAAAGTTGGTTCAAAAAGATACGAAAGGTTTTGCGTTTAGCGTTTTGTGGGTATATATGCAAACACCTCGTCTTTGCTTATCGATGTTATGTATAAATCATAGTCACTCAAACCCAGTTCAGCTGTGTTTAATATAAATTTCTGGTTTTTCGGTTTAACCTCAGTGATTGCAATCACCATACACTTATGTGATTCGACTCGAGCTTTGCACTCAGTAAATTTATTGATTAGACTATCAGCGTTGGTGTAGAAACATTTTAACTGTTTATATGTATAATTTGTATTTACAGTGTTTTTCTAGTTAGATGATCTTTCTTGTCTTACTCCTCGTCCCTTCGAGGTTTGAATCTTACAATTTTTCTGGCCCATGGTGGGCCTCTCACCCTGTACAACCATTTCCCGTCATCATTTATCTCTTTTGTCCTGGCCTCCTCTAGGAGTTTCCTTCCTTCCTCTCTTTCTTTTTTTGTTAAGTCGTGCTGGATGCTGAGACATTTATATTTGTCCTCTGCATCTCTTAAGTTTGATAGTTGATAGTCGTTTGAACAATTCCATCTTTTTGTTAGTGTCTTTCATTACTACCATGAGAGGTCTTGGTGTTTGCTCAGTATCTTCGTCTGTTTGTTTTTTACCTAGCCTGATAACTTTGAATATCTCATCTTTTACGTCTAGGTTCAGATTGCACACCTCATTACACAACCCTTCAACAAACTCCATATCTTGTGTATGCATGCATGTACATATATATATTATATACATTACACACACACACATATATATATATATATATATATATATATATATATATATATATATATATATTACATATAAATACGTTACATTGCCCATTTTAAATAATGCAGTCTAGTGAGCAACCATATTGTCGACCATATAATTATTATATATACAGGGATTTTTTAAGGATCAGCTCACACGGGCAGTGCAACATTTCACACGGCCACGGGCAAACATGTTTTTACTTTTATCAGGCCCATTACCGCGCATATATACACAACACAATATTTTTTATTTACTTTTGTTTATATGCTTATAATACTGTGTATTAACTGATGTTTCTCGTTCCGAATGATCTCTGTTGAATTGCTTAAACTGTTTTTCGAGTAACTAGAATCTATTTTTCTGATAAGAAGAAACGCGCTCACATATATATGCTCCGAGAAATCAATAACGTATTTGAGCATAATTGCATGTTTTGTTGCCCTTGTTGTTGTTGTTGTTGTTGTTGTTGTTGTTGTTGTTGTTGTTGTTGTTGTTGTTGTATGGATCACACACAAACGTTCATCGTGATCCTGTTTGAGACAGTAATTAACGTTCATCTCGTATCTACTGCACAGGTGTCGTGAAAAAGCCAGATCTGATAGACGCTGGCACAAAAAAGGGGTTGATAGACATTATCTCAAACAAGACATATCCTCTGGAAAAGGGTTATTCGTGCGTGAGATGTCGTGGTCAGAAGGCAATCAACGAGGGACAGACTCTTGCCGAAGCCATTCAACAAGACACGGATTTTTTCAGCAATGCGCCTCATTTCAAGTTAGTTGTTAACTATGTATATGTGTAATATGTATAATTCATGTTTTGCTACTGCAAATTTAAATTTTAATGATATTGTTATTTACTCAATTTTAAAGCAGCAACCCGCCGTAACAAATATTTTTCCACACACACACACACACCCACACCCACACACGCACACACGTACACACGCACACACGCACACACGCACACACGCACACACGCACACACGCACACACGCACACACGCACACACGCACGCACGCACGCACGCACGCACGCACACACACACACACACACACACACACAATAAAAGCTGATTTGAGGGACAAGTTTTACCTTAGTAAAAACATTGTTATGATTGATCTGCCCACAGTGCGGTTGACGAGTCCATACTTGGCGTGAACAACCTTGCTATGAAGCTTACGTATGAACTTGTCAAACAAATTAAGGTAAGCAAATGATAATGCTGTAATTGTAGCTGATCAACACAGTGGTGTCAAATTCGAAAAATTAATAGTAGTTTGAATGGATATATTAAGTTCGCCAGCTGTTCTGCAAAGAAAATTAACATGAATGGGAAAGTTGCCCCGTTTTACAGAGATTCACCTTAGATAAAGAGGCACACCTAGGACAGTGGACTCCTCTGGCTGCAGTAGCCTGTGTGTCACAGCACTCGTGTGTGTCACAGCACTCGTGTGTGTCACAGCACTCGTGTGTGTCACAGCACTCGTGTGTATCACATCACTCGTGTGTGTCACAGCACTCGTGTGTGTCACAGCACTCGTGTGTGTCACAGCACTCGGAGCAGACTGTGCAATCCCAGATATGGTAGAATGCTAGTACTCATGAGCACACACCTGGCCCTTAGACCCAACCTGTGTGGAAAACATCGCTGTAGGGAAGATGGTTCCCATCCGGTTTTGGGTAGCAACTTAGCGCAGCGAATTAACTGCTGTAGAAACTATAGGAGAAAAGTCAGGACAAATACAATTAAGGACCCTCTACATGCACGTAATGGAACACGTTAACTTCAACGCCGCTACACTATATGAATAAGGTTGGCTTAAACCTACACCTGTACAAGCTTCACACCAAACAAAATAGCCCGGTATGGCTTCAACATCACAAATAATATCGTCTCAAACAACGTATCCTATTCTTTAACTGGTGATAGGAGCACATGCTATGAAAACACAGTGACTTTGATAGCTGTCTACATTATCACAATATCGCGCTCCTCCTCGCGTATGTCAATGACATTATTACGAACAATTCTACATCATTATAGATCGATGTTGTTATCTTATCGTTCATCGACCCTGGATCAAACAACAGTGAAGAGTAGACATGGCATAGCAATACATGTAGCAAAACTTTTTCACCTCATCAACAAATTTATGATATTGAATGGTTAGCAAATTAATATTTTTAAAAGCAAAATTGACATACATCTCAGCCGATTACACATAGATGAACAATCGTTAGACTTTCAATGAGCCAATCATTGGCTCATTGAAAGTCTAACGATTGTTCATCTATAATCCTTGTCCACTTGCTATCAGCTTTGGATGGCAATCGTGTTAAATATGATTAACACGATGCACCCTTACAGTGATGTACCCTTACAGTGATGTCGCACTGTAAGGGTGTATACACCCTTACAGTGTGACATCACTGTAAGGATGTATACACCCTTACAGTGTGACATCACTGTAAGGATGTATACACCCTTACAGTGCTGTTCTAATGTAAGGATGTATGCACCCTTACAGTGCTGTCCCACTGTAAGGATGTATGCACCCTTACAGTGCTGTCACAATGTAAGGATGCATGCACCATTCAGAAGATATTTATAACAACAACTTACACTGTCACTTTGATTGTTGTTTTTAGGCCTATTTGATGTGTCCAAACGCCTATGTTTTACGAACACATATTTCCACACATAATTTACCATGTCGCGATCTCCCCCGTGATCTGCCGTGGCTGGACACCAGTACAAGGCATCACCTGGAACTACTAGTATTACTTTTATGCTACTGTCGTGTTTTATTGCGTCTGTCACACCTATCGATTTATTTATGATTTTCGCAAATATTGGAATAAAGGTGAACATTTGTCATATCGGGAAAATTCATATGTTATCACTCCTTAAAGAACGTATTATCACAACGTAATGTTCCTTAAATAACCTTCTGGCTGGAAATATTAAATATTATTTCGTCAGTTTGTGTATGTGTGTGTGCGTGCGTGTGGGTGTGCGTGCGCGTGCTTGCGTGCGAGCGAGCGTGCGTGCGTGCGTGCGTGCGTGCGTGCGTGCGTGCGTGCGTGCGTGCGTGCGTGCGTGCGTGCGTGCGTGCGTGCGTGCGTGCGTGCGTGCGTGCGTGCGTGCGTGCGTGCGTGCGTGCGTGCGTGCGTGCGTGCGTGCGTGCGTGCGTGCGTGCGTGCGTGCGTGCGTGTGTGTTACTGTCTCAGGACGTAGTACATTTAAATGGTTTCGTTTGTTGTAGGTTTGCAACCGACGCCTCGTTGACTACGCTCCCATGACGTGACTTATGACGTCACAGCTCATTTCCATAAATTTGCATAAATTAGCATAACTTACACCGTTTTGTAGTGAAACCGTCACCAGGGGGCGCAACGTGTCATCCCCTATTATCGCCCCCGAGACATTGTTTTGCGATAATATTGTCGCCAGGGGCGCCACAGGGACTCATTCTGATTGGTCGAGAGCCGTCACGTGACCTATGACGTCACAGCTCATTTGCATAAATTTACATAAATTTGCATAAATTACACCGTTTTGTAGTGAGGGGGCGCTACAGGTCAATTGTGTCGACGGTTTGTGACCTAGTTTCGGCTGTTCTGATTGGTCGACAGCCGTCACGTGACTTATGACGTCACAGTTCCTCATTTGTATATCACGTGACTTCTTTATACATGCCGCCATCTTGTTTTACTGCCATGTTGTTTTGCGATGATACGGTCACCAGGAGGCGCTGCTACAACGTCACAGTTCCTCGTTTGCATATCACGTGACCTCTCTATGGAGGCTGCCATCTTGTTTTGGGGCATTGTTTTGCGCTGATACGATTACCAGACGGTGCTGCGGGGCAAGGTCGAAGGTTAAAGGTCACCGATTGTTGTGCTGATACGATTGCCAGTTAGGGCTAGGGTTAGTAACCCTAATTCTGACGTCTGTAGTGAACCTTAATACGGACCCTGTAGGATTATTAACCCTAATGAAAGGTCAAAGATCGCCGATCTGTTAGGGTTAGGGTTAGTAACCCTAATTCTGTCGTCTTCGGTTTAATACTGACGATTATGACGCGCTTTTCGAGACATTTCACATGGTGGTGAATGTCTCCATGCATGTCACATGGCAGTCGATGTCTCCATGCATGTCACATGGCGGTCAATGTATCCACGCATATCACATGATGTCAAATGTCTCCATACATATCACACAGACATAAATGTCTCCACACATATCACATGCTGGTGAATGTCTCCATACATATCACACAGCGGTAAATGTATCCATGCATGTCACATGGCGGTCAATTTCTCTATACATGTCACATGGTGGTCAATGTCTCCATGCATGTCATAATTTATGGTAGTCAATGTCTCCATGCGTATCAAATGATATCAAATGTATCCATGCATATCATATGGTGGTCAATATCACCATGCATGTCACATGAGGGTCAATGTCTACACGCATATCACATGGTGTCAAATGTCTCCATACATATCACACAGGGGTAAATGTCTCCACACATATCACATGGTGGTAAACGTCTCCATACATACCACATAGTGGTAAATGTCTACATACATGTCACATAGCTGTCAATGTCTCCATGCATGTCACATTGTGGTCAATGTCTCCACGCATATCACACATTGGTAAATGTCTCCATGCATGTCACATGGTGTCAAATGTCTCCATATATATCACACAGCGGTAAATGTCCCTATGCATGTCACATGGCGGTCAATGTCTCCATGCACGTCACATGGTAGTCAATGTCTCCTTGTATGTCATATGGAAGTCAATGTCTCCATGCATGTCACATGGCGGTCAATGTCTCCATGCACGTCACATGGTAGTCAATGTCCCCATGTATGTCATATGGCAGTCAATGTCTCCATGCATGTCACATGGCGGTCAATGTCTCCATGCACGTCACATGGCAGTCAATGTCTCCACGCATGTCATATGACAGTCAATGTCTCCATGCATTCCACATGGTGTCAAATGTCGCCATACATGTCACATGACGGTCAATGTCTCCATATCACACAGTGGTAAATATCTCCATGCATACCACATGGTGGTCAATGTCTCCATACATATCACACAGCGGTCAATGTATCCATGCATGTCAAATGGTGTCAAATGTCTCCATGCATACCATGTCAAAAAGACAAGACAAGTGGGAGCGCACAAGCTAAAGTCCACCAACAATACCTGACCAATGTCAAAAAGACAAGACGAGTGGGAGCGCACAAGTCAAAGTCTACCAACAGTGACTGACCAATGTCAAAAAGACAAGACTAGTGGGAGCGCACAAGTTAAAGTCTGCCAACAGTGACTGACCAATATTAAAAAGACAAGACGAGTGGGAGCGTACAAGTTAAAGTATGTCAACAGTGGCTGACCAATGTCAAATAGACCAATCTTCCAACTTACAATGTATCCATGCATGTCCCATGGTAGTCAATGTCTCCATGCATATCACATGGTGTCAAATGTCTTCATGCATATCACACGGTGGTCAATGTCTCCATGCATATCACATGGTGGTCAATGTCTCCACGCATATCACATGGTGTCAAATGTCCCCATACATATCACCCAGTGGTAAATGTCTCCATGCATGTCAAATGACGGTCAATGTCTACACGCATATCACATGGTGTCAAATGTCTCTATACATATCACATAGGGGTAAATGTCTCCACACATATTACATGGTGGTGAACGTCTCCATACATATCACACAACGGTAAATGTCTCCATACATGTCACATACCAGTCAATGTCTCCATGCATGTCACGTTGTGGTCAATGTCTCCACGCATATCACACAACGGTAAATGTCTCCATGCATGTCACATGGTGGTCAATGTCTCCATGCATGTCACATGGCAGTCAATGTCTCCAAACAAATTTTCATGACACAAACTTTCAAAACATGTGTGTTCGGTGAAGCAAACTTTCAACTTGCAAACTTTCATAACATAAACTTTCAAAGTGGAGTGGAGTGGAGTGGAGTGGAGAACTTCCAATTTGCAAATTCCAAAGCACAAACTTCCAACTTGCAGACTTCCAACACATGACAGTCAATGTCTCCAAGCATGTCACATGGCAGTCAATGTCTTCATGCATACCACATGGTGTCAAATGTCTCCATACATATCACATGGCTGTCAATGTCTCCATGCATGTCACATGGTGTCAAATGTCTCCACACATATCACATGGTGGTGAATGTCTCCATACATATCACACAGCGGTAAATGTCTCCATGCATGTCACATGGTGGTCAATGTATCCATGTATGTCACATGGCAGTCAATGTCTCCATGCATACCACATGGTGTCAAATGTCTCCATACATATCACACAGGGGTAAATGTCTCCACACATATCACATGGTGGTGAACGTCTCCATACATATCACACAGCGGTAAATGTATCCATACATGTCACATAGCAGTCAATGTCTTCATGCATGTCACGTTGTGGTCAATGTCTCCACGCATATCACACAGTGGTAAATGTCCCCATGCATGTCACATGGTGTCAAATGTCTCCATACATATCACACAGCGGTAAATGTCTCCATGCATGTCACATGACGGTCAATGTCTCCATGCATGTCACTTGATAGTCAATGTCTTCATGCATACCACATGGTGTCAAATGTCTCCATACATATCACACAGGGGTAAATGTCTCCACACATATCACATGGTGGTGAACGTCTCCATACATATCACACAGCGGTAAATGTCTCCATACATGTCACATAGCAGTCAATGTCTCCGTGTATGTCACATTGTGGTCAATGTCTCCATCAGCGACTGACCAGTGTCAAAAAAGACAAGACGAGTGAGAGCGCACAAGCCAAAGTCCACCAACAGCGACTGACCAGTGTGAAAAAGACAAGACGAGTGGAAGCGTACAAGCCAAAGTCCACCAACAGCGACTGACCAGTGTGAAAAAAGACAAGACGAGTGGGAGCGCACAAGCCTTCCTACAGTTTACCCATACCTCCTACAGTTTACCCATAACTCCTACAGTTTACCCATAATTCCTACAGGTTACCCATAACTCCTACAGTTTTGCGACTGACCAGTGTGAAAAAAGACAAGACGAGTGGGAGCGCACAAGCCTTCCTACAGTTTACCCATACCTCCTACAGTTTACCCATAACTCCTACAGTTTACCCATAACTCCTACAGTTTACCCATAATTCCTACAGGTTACCCATAACTCCTACAGTTTACCCATAATTCCTACAGATTACCCATAACTCCTACAGTTTACCCATAATTCCTACAGGTTACCCATAACTCCTACAGTTTACCCATAAATCCTACAATTTACCCATACCTCCTACAGTTTACCCTGAAAGTTTGCTGACGATGTACTTTTTCTGGGGTTTTCCCGTGTTTTTCCCGCTGCATGCACGAACTTTCGTCCGCTAGATTTCAGTCTGCCAGCTGCGTGAAAAGGCGTGACTTCGTTCGAACGTTCCAAAAAGCGGCGGTGTTTGTTTTGTTGACCTTGACCTTTTGACCTTTTGACCTCGCTGTGTTTTTTGCAGACTCGTTGTGAAATAGGCGATACGTAGATGTCGACGCGAAACGAAATACGTCGAAAGGTTCTCGATATAATGCAACGAGGCAATATGCGTCGAATAGCTTACATGCACGGTTACGTTTTTCCCGCTGCATGCACGAACTTTCGTCCGCTAGGTTTCAGTCTGCTAGCAGGGTGAAAATGCGGGATGGTGTTTCTTTTCGTGAGCGTGGAAAATTCCATATCGTCGTTCGAATGTTCCAGAAAAGAAGAAAAAAACTACATGAAACCGGTTCGGTTTGAACCGGTTCATACCGGTTCTGTACCCAGACACGTCTCGGAAAGCGCGTCATAATCGTCAGTATTAAACCGAAGACGACAGAATTAGGGTTACTAACCCTAACCCTAACTGGCAATTGCATAAGTACAACAGATCGGCGATCTTTGACCTTTCATTAGGGTTAATAACCCTACAGGGTCCATATTAGGGTTCACTACAGACGTCAGAATTAGGGTTACTAACCATAACCCTAACTGGCAATCGTATCAGCACAAAAATCGGTGACCTTTGACCTTCGACCTTGCCCCGCAGCACCGTCTGGTAATCGTATCAGCTCAAAACAATGCCCCAAAACAAGATGGCAGCCTCCATAGAGAGGTCACGTGATATGCAAACGAGGAACTGTGACGTTGTAGCAGCTCCTCCTGGTGACCGTATCATCGCAAAACAACATGGCAGTAAAACAAGATGGCGGCATGTATAGAGAAGTCACGTGATATACAAATGAGGAACTGTGACGTCATAAGTCACGTGACGGCTGTCGACCAATCAGAACAGCCGAAACTAGGTTCCAAACCGTCGACACAATTGACCTGTAGCGCCCCCTGGTGACGGTTTAACTACAAAACGGTGTAATTTATGCAAATTTATGTAAATTTATGCAAATGAGCTGTGACGTCATAGGTCACGTGATGGTTCTGGACCAATCAGATCCATCGACACAAGTGCCCCAAATCTGCTCATTTGAGCGATAATAGGGGATTATACGGTGGCGCTCCTAGCGGCAATAAGCGCACGACCAATCAGAACGCTGCATTTCAAATTTCAACCAATCAGAATGAGCCCCAAATCTGCTCATTTTGGAGGATTGAAAAAGACATACTACTCACATGATTAGACGGGCAACCAGAACACATCAGTACACATGATTAGACGGGCAACCAGAACACATCAGTACACATGATTAGACGGGCAACCAGAACACATCAATACACATAATTAGACGGGCAACCAGAACACATCAGTACACATGATTAGACGGGCAACCAGAACACATCAGTACACATGATTAGAGGGGCAACCAGAACACATCAGTACACATGATTAGAGGGGCAACCAGAACACATCAGTACATATGATTAGACTAGTAATATACTCAGATAAAATCAGGTTTGGGTTCAAATGCTGCATTTAATTTAAACGCAGTGGTGTTATATGCGTTGCATTTGCATTTGCATTTGAATGAAACAAATTGATACATAATGGCTGAAAGACAGAAGCGGAGATGCCAACTCCTGATAATGCAACAGTGTGATGACACGGTGTGACCCGGTGGGCATGGGGGGGTTCGAGACAGACAGACAGCCAGAAATTGACTATTACCAATCCCAAAGTGTGATATTTAAATTGTTGCCAGTCCACGTATTGCGGCGCGCGAAGCTGTTTTTTTTATTGGAGGCTCTGAGATGCATTCTGAATGAATGACACTCCAGGAAAACTTGTCAAGGTCAATTTTTATTACATAATAATGTGATTATTTTAGTAACTTAGCACAGCCAGGCCCAACAAGTGTTGCTCTGCATACGAGTATATTCACTGCAGTGAGAGTATGTAAAGTTGATGGTTTTCAATGTTTCCCTTCTTGTGTTTTAGTAAGTTAATTATTGCAAACACTGTGTTTGTACCAGATACAACGTCTCTTTAGGATAGTGTGTTACTTCGCATGTAAGTCTATTTACTGCAGTCAAAGTGTATGTGATGGTTTTCAATGTTTCCTTTCTTGTGTTTTAGTAAATTAATTATTTCAAACACTGTGTTCTTAGCAAATAAAAAATTTCTCTAGAATATGGTGTTGCTCTGTATGTGAGCATATTCACTGCATGTTATGCTCAACAATGATACTGTATAAATTTGATGGTGCTCAGTGTTTCCATGTAGTATTTTCGTAGCAGATTCAACACGACCTTCCTATAGAGTGGTTGGCAGTTCACAGTCTGAATATTTGATTTTTTTCGAAAATGGTGTAGATCTGCGTGTGAGTATTTATGCTATATTATGTTTTACATTGTGTGTGTGGAAAATTTATAGTTTTCAATGTTTCCCATCTTGTGTTTTATTATGTTAGTTATTTCAAACACTATAGTTATACCAGAGTCGACGTTTCTTTAGGATACTGCGTTGTTCTGCCTGCGAGTCTATTTAGAGCAGTGAGAGGGTAACGTTGACGGTGTTCAATGTTTCTCATCTTGTGTTTTAGTAGGTTAATTCATGTCTAAGATTTTCAAAGCGCATTCAATATGACTCTCCTATACAGTTGCTGGCATTTCACTGGCTTAACATCAGATGTAATATTTTGTGTGCCCAATTAACGCTTTCTTTCTGGTGAATTTTCCCCAAAAATGGTTTTTAGAAGGTTTTTAGTGCGTATATTTGTATTTATATCATTATCAAATTATATATCATCAGATAATATGCAATATATTGAATTCTTTAATCTACATTAGACACATTCCTTTCCATTAATTCCCCTCCTAGGGTTTTTATGAAGGTTTTTTTGCATGTTCGATTATGTCTATGCATATGTTGAACTTTGTAATCTTCAACTAGGTCATGCCTGAATTTTTTCCCACAGATGGTTTTTTGAAGGTTTTGGTATGAATACTTTATAAGTATAATTTATTTGTAACAACATTATTTTATATTGATTTCTCTGCTATGTGGTGGGGCAAATGACTGGCCCACCTTTGCTACTGCTATTTGTCGTTTAATAATTATCTTATTGATGAGCACCTTTGTGTTTGTGGTTAAACTCATCGGCGTACGTGGACATGAGCACCCTTGTGTTTGTGGTTAAGCTCATCGATGTGCGTGTACATGAGCACCTTTGTGTTTGTGGTTAAGCTCATCGATGTACGTGTACATGAGTACCCTTGTGTTTGTGGTTAAGCTCATCGATGTGCGTGTACATGAGCACCTTTGTGTTTGTGGTTAAGCACATCGATGTACGTGTGCATGAGCACCCTTGTGTTTGTGGTTAAGCTGATCGATGTACGTGTACATGAGCACCTTTGTGTTTGTTGTTAAGCTCATCGATGTACGTGTACATGAGCACCCTTGTGTTTGTGGTTAAGCTCATCGATGTACGTGTACATGAACACCCTTGTGTTTATGGTTAAGCTCATCGATGTACGTGTACATGAGCACCTTTGTGTTTGTTGTTAAGCACATCGATGTACGTGTACATGAGCACCCTTGTGTCTGTGGTTAAGCTCATCGATGTACGTGTACATGAGCACCCTTGTGTTTGTGGTTAAGCTGATCGATGTACGTGTACATGAGCACCCTTGTGTCTGTGGTTAAGCTCATCGATGTACGTGTATATGATTTCTGTTAATACAATTATTTATTTACGTGGTTAGGTGTGGCATTGCAAGGTCCACTGTACAACACATAGGAGCACCGCCAACAGTTCTAAAACGCGAACGTGCCACGTTACTACTACAATGTGTACATTTGAAGTAATCGTAGTCTACGCTGGGGCTACGAGACAGCGGCTGACACATACTACAAGCGACACGTGGTCTACGACATGTTATCTTACAGGAAGATGCATTGTGTATAGCCGATATTGGAAGTAAGTAATTGAGCCAAATACGAAAAAGTCAATGTGGCTATGTGAGAGCGCTTTCTGAATAGCGCCTTGATTAAAACTTCCATTTGGGTTATTTTCGTAAAACTAATATCAGCGGAGAAGAACAATCCAGAAAGTAACATTATACAGGGGCTGTACATTATACAGGGGCTGTACTGTTTTACTTATTACTGAGGTTTAGTTTTTATTTGAGACATCGCATATAATGAAAATATGTGGCAAGTTTCTGCGTTGCCCGATATACAACCCCGTTGACATTACAAAATATGCTGCTTTTGGAATTATTGGCTTCGTTGATTAGTCGTCCAACATACCGAGCAAATCGGATATCTTCACATGTAGCAATATCAGTGGTAGGTCCGTCTGTGTAGTGACCGTACGCATAAAAGTGCTGGTGATTGCGGAATCAAGAAGTGTCTTCGTCTAGGCAGTGTCAGTGCAGTGTCTCCATTAAGATTGTCGTTGCTCTCCTCTTTATCCGGGCTGAGACTGGCACCGATACTGGCCGTCGATTCAATAACTACAAAAACCTGTTGCAAATTCTGACTTTGTTTTGCGGTGCACTAAAACAAGCTCAGCGACCAAACATACCGAGTAGTACGCGTGGCGATGAACATGAATAACGAACTAACGACTTCAGGAAACCTTAGCGGACCTGTCGCAGACAACGACTGTGCCACGGAAGCTGCTATGTCGATGTACGCATTTCATCCGAACAGTGTGCGTACGAAGTGTATGTTTGGAACGATCGGTGTCATCGGATTGCTGGGAAACCTGCTCGTGGTCGTAGTAATATTTCGCTTCACGAATCTCGCGAAGAAAGTCACATGTATCTACATCATCAACCAGAGTTTGATCGACCTTAGTGTTGCGGTTCTTATCCTTCTGGCTGCTTTCATAGACAGCCGCTTCATGCCGGCTGACGATGGCGTGTTAGCTCAGATCTACTGCCGGGTTTGGCTGACACAGACGCTGCAGTGGGGGTACATTCGATCATCCACCGTCAACCTGATGTTGTTGTCCATCGAGAGGTACATCGCTGTCGTGCACCCGATACGCTACAAGACGTCGTTCTCGAAGAACAAAGTGGTCGCATCGCTCGCGTTCGTGTGGTTGTTTGGCGTCACCTATACGGTAATCTTTGTCATTCCACAAAGTGCCGCTGTCGCTGGACGATGCTATCCCATGGCTTTCTACCCAAGCAAGCCCTTCTGTCTGGTGAATAGCATTGTCAACATCTGCGTCATCATGATGTGTCCTTTAATTGTACACGCCTTCTGCTACGGCAGAATTATGTACACCCTTCGTCATCGATCCCGACCTGCGGAGCCCACGGTCTTTGCCGTCGACGTCCACGCGAGCCCAGCCGTGTCGACCAGCGTTCCCCGCCTACAGATGTCCATCGATGCGGGCACCCCGAAGTATGTCGTCAAGACGAAGAAGACAGTTACCCAGACGTTGAGTATCGTCACCTGTTGTTATGTAATCTGTTTCTTGCCTTACCAAGTGCGCCTGCTGCTGTTCCACTTGAACGGAATCGGCGAATGTGGATTGTGCTGGATCATTCCTGCCATTCTTGTCTTCGCCCACTGCTGCGTCAATCCGTTCACCTACACTGCCAGATACGCCGAATTCCAGGAAGGACTCCGCAAACTCGGGCTTCAGTTACGTAAGACATGCGACCGCGTGAGTGACGGAGCAGTCGATGCTTGTTGAAAGAGCCACACGGCCATTAGACAAATGTGTCTAAAATATGTATATTTCATATTACTATTAGAAATGTTGTTTTTGTCGCTTCTGATGCATGTACGCCAAAATGTATAGTAGAAAGAACATCATCGTCCACAAATGTTAGAATCCAGAATAACATAATGAAATGTATTTTGTAGTAAGTTGTGTTCATGCTAAAGATCCCACATAATGTTCATCGACGATGTAGGAATTTATTTCAACTCTACTGAAATGCAATGAAGACCGTAATTGTTTGACCTATTATGGTCTGTATTATGGTACTATTATGGTCCTATTATGGTTCGTAAAAGGCAGCCGTCTCGCGAACAAGCAGATAGTAACCGACGCGATCTATTTATATCTTCAGTCACTCTTTCTAAATCCTTTGTCTTTATTTTCTGAGTGGGTACCTTCCCTTGCGTGGAACCTTTCTTTCTGGGCGTCCTCCTTTCCTTTTTTTAGATGGTTTCCAGTAGCACGTCTGCTTTGGAGTTCTCGTTGGCAGCATTTTAAGGACATGGCTCAAATATCTCTTTTCAATATCGTTGATATGATTAGCTCTGTATTTGTTCTTTTAAATACTTCCTTGTTGGTGATGAATTCGTGCCATTCGATGGTTAAAATCTGCGCAAGCATATAATCTGGAAAGTGGTTAGTTTCTGTCCAATAGTTGTTGTTGTTGCTTTCCACGTTTCAGAGCTATAGAGAAGCACGGGTATAAAATAACTGTTGACAATTTTTATTTTGATGTTTGTAATTATACCCTTTGACCGACAAGTTTTTGTGAGTTTCTGAAATGAACCTCATGCATTTCCAAGCATATTATTGATGTCATTAGAACAGTCTCCATCTATGGACGTAATATTGCCAAAATAGGTCAAACAATGCGTTTAGCAAATGTGGTTTTCCATCACAGTTTGCTCTCTTGACTTCAGTGTTGGAGGCTTGGCAAACTGTTTATCACAGACTGCAGCTCTTCAACATAAATGTTTCACAGTATCCCAGCACTTGTTCATCTGTCCAATTCCTGATTTCGTTTCCTCAGTATATATTTCCTCAGTATATAGCTTTGTATTACCCCAGTGGTTACTTTAATGTATGATGTAATCAACTGGGTAGAAGAGTGGCTTACACACAGAAGACAGAGAGTAATAGTAGATGGTGATATTTCAAACTGGAAATCTGTTCTGAGTGGGGTACCACAGGGAAAAACAGCTAATTGTACCCCTGTACGAAGCAATAGTTAGACCACATTTGGAATATTGTATTCAAGCATGGAGGCCGTATCGTGAAAAGAACATAAACAAGCTAGACAGAATAAAACGAAGAGCAACTAAAATGATTCCAGAATTGAGAGACTTTAGCTACGAAAGCCGCTTATTACAATGTGGTTTGACAACACTAGAGACCAGGAGACTAAGAGGAGACCAAATAGAATTGTTTAAAATTGGGAAATGTTATGAGGATGTTGATAGGAATATGTTCTTCAAACTTAAAGAAGGCAGTAGAACCAGAAGACACAAAGCAGCAGAAGTTAAGGAGCAGTGTAGGTTGGACATGAGAAAGTACTCTTTCTCGCAGAGGGTGATAAATGAATGGAACAAACTGCCAAATGATTGTGTTAATGCTAGTAGTGTGAATATGCTTAAAAATAGAATTGACAGATATTTGATAAGGGCTACACATAGATGAGAAAAGAGTTGGACTCTCGATAAGACAATGGCTTCCTTGTCCACTTGCCATCTGGAACTTGTTGTTTGGGATGGCAAGCTTTTTAAATCTTGTTAAAAGTGTGTGGTTTTTCCTGCTCAAACTTTGTTGAACATTGTGCATTCACATAGAAAAGTGTGATCTTGTAATGAATTTGATGGAGTTCCACTTGGAAAACGTAAGACGCCAGATGTTTCGACAGGTTCTTGTACAACGCACAATCTCTACAATGTGCTTTGAAAGTCATTGTTTCGTTATGTATTCGGTTTAAGCGTGTTTTCGAACCCAAAGCATTTAAATGTTGTGATTGTGCAAATTAGTCAAGCCCTTTCATATTTACGTCTTTACAGGGATTTTTACGCATTTACAAGGACATTTACGTCTTTACAAGAATATTTACACAAAAAATCGGATTTTCACATTGATAAATTTGGAATATGGTTCGTGTATATAACGATTTAATGTCACACTGATATCATTGTCGTTGCAACATGTGTACGTTGTTGATGACAGTATGCCTGCCTGTAGTATCTTATGGTACTAATCGCTTATTTGTTGGATTTATCATCTCGCGCTAGTTTCAGTTGGTCGCTCGGGTATATCGCTAAAATCATTAGATATCAGCGAGGGCGAAACATTTTGCTTTGTAATTGTTCGCTTGTTGTTGTCATGAAATAATAAACTATTACATGAGATTCGTTCTGTTGTCACACTTTTTACATCAACGGTTATGATCACACACATATTTTACAAATCGAAGATTGTGAAGGAACACACACATATTTTCCGCGCCGTTGTTTCTAAAGGAAGACACATACATTTTACACGTCGTTGTTTTGAAGCACCACACAGACAGTGTAGGTTGTTATGATTTGCTTTTAACATAGTGCTAATCTTGCTGCATTGGTTTTTCCTTGTGTAACTGAAAGCCTGCTGAATTGTTCCGCTACGTGTTCTTGTCGGGTTACTCAATATTAACGTTTGAGACAGTAATATATGTATTTATTTATACGTTTAGTAAAATAACTATGAAGCTCATATGATCATCGTGATTATAGTGACCCATTATTGTTTACAATGTATATTCTATGACACAATTAATAATATTATTTCAATCACTCTGACTTTACGTGGTCAATGCAAAGAACAAGAAGAATTAATCCAATACATACACAACGTTAGTTAACTAATGTGTGTATATTGTCCCTACATTATCACCTACATTAATTTTTCTCTTACCGATTTGGCTGAAACGTGGATAAAATATCCCCAAGAATTGATTGAGATTGCGTATGTCCTAGAACTGACTAGAACTGACCTTTCGTCACAGAACTCTCTAGAGCCTTTCACATCATCGTCGGCCGGCATGAAGTGGCTGTCTGTGAAATCCGCCAGAAGGATAAGAACAGCAACACGAATGTCTATAACATTCTTGTTGATGATGTTAATAGACGTAACTTTATTCACGCGATTCGTGAAGCGAAAAATTATTATGACCACGTCAGGTTTCCCAGCAATCCGATGCATCCATTCGTGACACGGTCGATAGTTCGCTGTTCATGTTCGCTGTGACGCATACAACTCAACTTGTGGTGGCTGAACAAGCTTTAGCCCTCAGAGAAACGGAATTTTTCATAGCTTTTTCCAGTTATCGAAACAAAGTGGAAACAATTAAGTGATTGTGCCTCGATGAAGATGCTCGAGGCACCGGGCAACAAAATATCACCCGTTACTTTTGTAATTTGTTTTTTTTGTGTACTGTATTGCTCTTTTTCGCTGACATTACGAAAGTAGCCATTAAATTTGTAATCACAGCGCTATTTAGATAGGGCTATAAAACAGCCATATCTATATTCTTCTGTTTTTGTTTGCTCTTTTGCTTACTTCCAATATCGTCTTTGCATACGGCATCTGAGCGTAAGATAATATTTTATTGACCACGTGCCGCGTGCTATACGTGTTAACCGAGGTGGCTTCAGTGCACAATTATTTGTTACGCATTCGTAAACGTAACAGTCGCTATATACGTATTATACGCGGGTCAGAACCGGTGGTTTTATGCATTGGTGTGTCAGTATTTCGTGTACACATTGAAGTACGAATAAATATATTATTATTATTATTATTATTATACTGCCACGCCGACACGTTGGAATAAATGTTGATTGATGATCAGGATGTCGTTACAATGGAATGGTGATCGAGGATAAGGATGTTGTCAGAATGTTGATTGACGATCAGGATGTCGTTACAATGGAATGGTGATCGAGGATAAGGATGTTGTCAGAATGTTGATTGACGATCAGGATGTCGTTACAATGGAATGGTGATCGAGGATAAGGATGTTGTCAGAATGTTGATTGACGATCAGGATGTCGTTACAATGGAATGGTGATCGAGGATAAGGATGTTGTCAGAATGTTGATTGACGATCAGGATGTCATTACAATGGAATGGTGATCGAGCATAAGGATGTTGTCAGAATGTTGATTGAAGATCAGGATATTGTCAGAATTGAATGTCAATTGATGATCGGGATATCTTCAGAATGTTCATTGAGGATCAAGAAGTCGTCATAATAGAATGTCGATCGAGGATCAGGATGTCGTTAGAATGTAGATTTAGGATCAGAACGTTGTCACAACGTTAACTGAGGATCAAGACTTTCATTTACATTTTCTCAAATAAACAAAAACTACTGTAGTGATGTTCGTGTTTTAACGAATAACTAAATATTTTTATGTCGTAGTATGTTCGCATGTTTAAAATCCCCTTTATTCCACTCTCGTCTGATCTAACGAATACATGTGTCGACGTAATAAGTAGCTAATAACTGCATAGTAAGAGAAAATGTCGCCAAATTTAGATGTTTTTTTTTGTGTCTGTGGAGCATGAACTAATGTGATAGAGCTACATAGGCATAGTTTGAAAAGTTACACTAGGATGAAATTACTCACCAACATCTGGAAATCCACTACTCTCCACACCCAGACCAAACTGAAACAGCACAGATCGAACGTCCGCCCAGCACAGCTGTATATTCCCGAAACATGGAGGATCAAGAAGAATATTGAAATGCGACTCAGAGATGTTGAGTAATGTGTCACAGATTAATCCTCGGAATACGTTAAGAACAGAGAGTGATCAAAAAGATAATCTCCGAAAGCCCCAACATCAGCAGCATCGTCGATGAGTTGAAACAAAGAAGGAGGAGATGGAGACGTTCTCCGCATGAACATATCCATTCTTCCACATGCCGCTTTGACGTCGACGCTATCTGGAAAAAGGAGAAGAGGCAGACCATCTTCCACGTAGAGAAGAACTGTGGTAGAAGAAATGAAGCTGGCTGCGAAGATTGAGCTAGCTCACCCTAAACTGTGAGGAGATCTACTCCAGCAGGAGCAAAGAGTATTGTGGGCCTGTATTTCGACAGTGAAATTGCATGCATGCACCATTTTGCTGTTACTGTGAATTGCCTTAATATCCCTGTGTTATTTATGTACATCATGAATTGTATACTTATTTATAATATATGTTTGAAATTGTGCAATGTCTTAACAAATTACCAGCATATCCTGACACATACACAACTAATGGAACTTTTAACATGAGTCATCGTTTATATTATTATCTCTACAACTGAAATATTGTATTTGGCTTTTAATATTTAAGAGGCACTTAGGGACATACATAGAAAGAGTTCAATAATTCTGACACAATAAATTTGCAAATGTTGGCCTACATTAAAATGTTGCAATATGTCTGGGTAATGGGTAATTTATTAATATGTTTATGAATTCTTATTAGAGCAGTCCTGGAGACAAGTAGCATTCTATAATTTTAACTACCCTCCTCCTTCTGCCCCCGCCACTGGATCTCTTGTTAGAGCAGTCTTGGAGACAACTAGTAGTTGTGTTTTTCATTCCACTCCGTGGTACTAGAAGACTGGAGCCTGGCAGACTCGCTTGAAAACAACCCCAGGAATGGAGCTGGTCATTTAGTCATCCAGTAGATGATGACTTTATATCTTAACCATCATGAAAAGAAATTACTTGTCTAGGCTACGATGCCACACCACAATTCAAAGGACATGTATGTGGATACAATCTGCACAAGGAGGACCCTGGCCATATTCCACATCCTCCTTCTTATTTCGGAAAAGGTACAAGCGTAGCTCATTGACATCACAAATTAACGATCTTTACCAATATGAACGGCAAGTGAATGACTAGAATACTTGATTTTACCTGAACATATTCATTATAGTGGTGATGGTATAGACTGTTGCTGAAGCAGCGAATTTCCAATCGTTTAGTTTTGTACCCTGTTGTTTGGAAGATCAATGTAGGTGTTGGGCTAATTTATGCAGCATAAATAAAATAAATAAGTACTGCTTCTATCCAGAAGTCTGGTTGGTTTGTTGGTTGGTTGGAAGGATGTGAACACCAGATGGCGATACCGTCAAGTGGCAGGCTTTTGCTCTCCACTTATGAATGGTATGACGTTGCTCTCTTCGATGGTACAGATACTGCTGAACTGGTAATTAAATATCGTTGTGTTGTTTGTTTATTTGTTTTTGATATTAATACACGCATGCACGTACACACACACACACACACACACACACACACACACACACACACACACACACACACACACACACACACACACACACACACACACACACACACACACACACACACACACACACACACACACACACACACACACACACACACACACACACACACACACACACACACACACCTTATATAATAAAGCATAACAGGCGCAAATATATATTATTTTCAATGCAAATTTTTAATGACAAAAACTAGAAACAGCCTTTGCGATTATATGCGTGCTGCCACAGTTAGTAGATAACAGACATCCACAAAAAATACCAATAAGGTACAACACTGCAACAGTCACAGTTATTGTAATTAAAATAGTATTATATAAACCCTTCACCATCATGTTGAAATCAGTTTCAAAACTGTGTAGCATGCAACATCGATAAACCCTGTTGTAATCAACATTCGCTAGCCATTGTCCATTAAGACTACCTTCTACAAATCTTAAAAACAAATTAGCCAGCGATAAAATAAAACGCATACACACATAAACCTAGCCCCAATCAAACAAGATGATACAATATAAGCATCATGGTCCATATCTAGCTAAGTGCCACATAACATAACATCAAACTTCTAGAAATAATTCAAAGAAAGCCATGGCGGATCTTGCGCACAGAATTAAACAAGAAAAACAGTTACTCAAAATACCTCGGTTAGGAAACATTCCAGGCCAAACGAAAAGTCAAGCGATTCTGCATAATGTATAACCATGGAACATTAAACAAATATTATTGTTAGACAAGTATGAAAATATTTTCGTTCCACCAAAGGTAACAGAATGGTATGGTCGGCCGCTATTGTATAAGTATTGTCTCTTGCACAGAAATATACCTACATATGTCATCCTTCTCTCAGTCATAGCCCGTGGGGGCCGTTGACATCTCAGCCATAGCCCGTGGGGGCCGTTGACATCTCAGCCATAGCCCGTGGGGGCCGTTGACATCTCAGCCATAGCCCGTGGGGGCCGTTGACATCATCATCTCAGCCATAGCCTTGACATCGTCCTTCCATTTCTCGTTATCGCCGTTTCCCGTGCGATATGCAGGCTCCAGTTGTCCACTGCCTCACATCGTCGATCCAGGCGTTTCGTTTTCTGCCTGGTTTGTTTTTTCCTTCGACTTTACCCACGTAGCGTAATAATTATGTATTTGCTGCACAACTTCTTTACATACTCTTTGATCTTTTCAGATTCTACATATGTCGTCTTTCATCATCGAGGACAATAAGGCGACCAGAACCTACACCTCAGGCAGCGAAGAGACATTATATCGAGAGTTTCATGTTAATATGTCGCCACTCGCTGTTTACAACATTTACCTACGTACTAGAAATCTCTACGAAGTGTCCGTAAACATTTACGCAAATCTGACTTACTGGCATGATTATGAAACACAATAACGCATTTATTAGACATAACGAATAGGCCACTAGTAGTTGTTTCCGGGCTAGCTATGGCAGCGACGTCACTGCTGAAACATGGCGAGTTCTGTCGACGCTCGCTGCAGTCGACTCAGTTTCTTGGTCAATTGGTCACGCTTGTGTGCGACTTCTAAGTTTTCCTTCACCGAGTCCAGGGTGTCAGGATCTGCAGCCAATGCGATGACTTCGTTGCGAATCTTTGTCGACAGTTCGTCAATCATGTCGTACGAGATGGTCATGGGAGCGTAGTCAACGAGGCGTCGGTTGCAAACCTAGAGCAAACGAAACCAATTAAATGTGCTACGTCCAGAGACAGCAACACGCACGCACGCACGCACGCACGCACGCACGCACGCACGCACGCACGCACGCACCGCACGCACCGCACGCACGCACACACACACACACACGCACACACGCACACACAATGACGAACCCATGTAGCAATCGGAAGGTTAGAAACTCGGATAGTTAAATGATGATTTTAGATTTATATAACATTGCATTAACTAGTATTGGAAATGTCAATTAC
The DNA here is from genome assembly GCA_963662155.1 of Lamellibrachia columna. Lineage (NCBI taxonomy): Eukaryota > Metazoa > Annelida > Polychaeta > Sabellida > Siboglinidae > Lamellibrachia > Lamellibrachia columna. The sequence goes on from OY759262.1 coordinate 65,252,076, forward strand.
AAATTGCATCGCAGACTTCCTTCTTAAACATACATTAATAATTATATCCCCTCATCATAGGTTGATAAAATCGAGGTTATGTCGAAATATTTTCCAAAGCAGAGTGTTAAATCGTGTTGAAATGTTCCAAGTGGAATTTTTTCCCGATATAACCAGCTTTCACTTTTATTATAATAAATGCAAACACCGGTAATATACAGGTAGATGTGAGAGACGCGATAAAATATATACCTAGCATGACATAAAATGGGGATATTGAATTAAATTGAAACTTACAGTAATGTATGCTTTCGTCATGTGAAACATAAGCTGAGCATCTTCCATCGGAGTGTGTTCACGTCCAGTTTGGTCCACGTACAGATCATCATCATCGTCAGTATCATCATCAACATGATACTTATCTGTAAATTAAAACGTTTCAAATGTTCTGTACCATGCTATATCGCGCACACGATTCATTAAAGGTACAGTGCACATTATAATTCTGTAGTTAAAAAAACGTACAGCAATTTGATAGTTTTGTAAACTCTTACAATCAGTGCGGACTATCGGCAACGCTTACTGCTAGTGTCTGTATAGCCAGTCAATATGATGTTACACTGCTGGTTCGCTTGACTGTTTTGGGTACATATATAACTTTAGCTGACAACAAATGAACAATGCTCGCCTACTAGGTGTGACACTGTCAAAAGATCTGAAGATGAAATGTCCGCAAAAAAAGTATTGCAACGCCTATATTCATAATCATTCTCAACCAAGATGGTGTCGCTTCCCATAATTTCATCAATATCTACCTAAGTACCTCGTTTCACGCATGCACGCACCGCACGCATGCACAAACGCACACGCGCTCGCATTCTGTATGAAATGTTTTATACATTTATACAGTGCAGAAGTGTAATATTTAATGGCGTTTTCACTTATAGGTTACACTTTTAGTCGTACGCAGCCTCAAAAATCAAAGTGTTTAAATGCTTTGGTTCATGTTTTCCACTATATAAGATATTACATTAACACTGACATTTTAGGAGCATGACGGTACATACATTACCTAAAAATTGCTATATTTCCTGTAGACTTAACGCTAACAACGAAGGCGTTCCACCCGGTTTGAGCGGCCCTAGTTCCGACATTTGCTTTAACTCCTTGAATAAAAAAATACACTAACTAGATGATCGAAGCTGCCTATGTTTTCTTGCTGGAGCGAGCAGCGAATATAAACACGCTAGTTGCTTAGATGAACAGATGTTTGATCCAAAATTGTCATATTTCTGGGTTTACATCCAGTATTTTAACACACGGGCTTCCTTAAACACTGGCAACCAGATTACAGTTTTATCACGTTCTTAGCTAACTTCATTATTTTTCAATATTAACTAAATGCATTGTTAAAACAGGCAACGTAGATTTTTAAATTGTCTTGACATTTCATCAGAGCTTCGGGGATCATAGAAGAGTCCTCCTACCACATTACAAACACCTCTTCTGAAGAGTGATGAACATGACTACACAGTCCAACAAAGACCAATATGTCGGCGAGCTACAATGTCGCAAGTGTGGGTCCCTCTCACTGCCGGCACTGTACATCATCTCAGCCAATGTTGAAGATCTTTCAGAAGCCAAACAACAGCTTCGGGCAGATACATGTGCAAGAAATAAATGTGTCATTCTCTGCCTAGAAGAGATGTGGAACCTCAAATTTTCCCCAAGGATCCCGGGTATGATAATAGTGATAGAGAGACCACGTGATCAGTAATGTTTTTGTCCGCAGTGGAGTTGATGTTGATTAATCCTTCACGTCTGAACTCGGTAACACTGAAGTCCCCAACATGCAGCTTATGGGGATCTCGGTAAGCGCTGTATACAAGCCACCTAATGAGGAGTTCTTCTTCCCAGCTGACGTCACTGATGACCTTGTAAATGTGGTGATCGGTGACGTCAACAGTCATAGTGTACGTTCGGGATACTCAGACAAACGATGATGGGGAGTTAGTTGAAAGTTGCTCAGATGCAAGTCAGCTATCCATCATCCACGATGCAAAGGTTTCGAGTCTTTTCAATAGCAACATATATAAACGTAAGTATAACCGGGACCTGGTGTTTGCCTCAAACCGTATTTTTAACCAATGTGAGAATATAACATATCATAATTAAAGTCCACATAGTGGTCGCCCTTGGTGCAATTCCCTTCCGTCGTCGTTTCAACCTAAAAAGACAAACTGGGATACATTTTCAGTAGACCTAGATACTTCAATCAAAGATCTACCAGCTTCCCCAGCTAACTACGATGTCTTTGTGGAGAGAATGAAAACGTCCTCTAGGATCAATATCCCGAGAGGCTGTAGGACAAACTGCATCCTGGGAATGTCACAGAATGCTAAGAAAATACACAAGGACTACATCAACTGCTTCAAACAAATCCCTTTGTGGATGACACCCTAGAAACTGGAGAAAGATTTATGAAAGCCATATAAGAGGAGTGACGCAATAAGTGGCAAGAGCTGATCGAGTTTACAAACATGACCCACTGCAGCAGAAAGGCATGGAAGACCATAAATATGTTGGCAAATTACTACACAATAACACAACCTCGATATGAGGTCACAACAAATTAAGTTGTTCACCAGATCCTCGTGAACAGTCGATGAAACACACGACATCGTCCCAGCAGATTTAAACTCCGATAGCCTGCTCAATATGACCGGGACTACTCTTCGCCAGACCTTTCACCGCGAGTGAACTCCTATTTGGCTTCAGAGTGATGACACTGAACAAAGCTGCCGGACTTGACAACATCCTCTGTGAAAAACCCAAACACTTCAATAGCAACATATATAAACTTGGGACCAGTAACTCGTCGGTGGCTACAAGACATGTTCAACAACTGCTTGAGTACTAACAACATCCCAAAGTTGTGGAGACAAGCTAGAGCAGTTATTATACTGAAGCCTGGAAAAGATCTCCCCAACTCCAAGAGCTTCCGACCATCGCCCAACTTTGAAAGCCTGCTGACTCTGGTAGTCGAATATCATAAATTACTGTGTAGTAACCATTGGTTTATTGCTGATTGTCATTGGGATGTTGGTGTTTGTCACTGGTATGTTGGTGTTTGTTATTGGGATGTTGGTGTTTGTCATTGGTATGTTGGTGTTTGTCATTTGGATGTTGGTGTTTGTCATTGGTATGTTGGTGTTTGTTATTGGGATGTTGGTGTTTGTCATTGGTATGTTGGTGTTTGTCATTGGGATGTTGGTGATTGTCATTGGTATGTTGGTGTTTGTCACTGGGATGTTGGTGTTTGTCACTGGAATGTTGGTGTTTGTCATTGGTATGTTGGTGTTTGTCATTGGGATGTTGGTGTTTGGCACTGGGATGCTGGTGTTTGTCACTGGAATGTTGGTGTTTGTTATTGGGATGTTGGTGTTTGTCACTGGGATGTTGGTGTTTGTCATTGGGATGTTGGTGTTTGCTATTGGGATGTTTGTGTTTGTCATTGGTATATTGGTGTTTGTCACTGGGATGTTGGTGTTTGTTATTGGGATGTTGGGTTTGTCATTGGGATGTTGGTGTTTTTCACTGGGATGTTGGTGTTTGTCACTTGAATGTTGGTATTTGCTATTGGGATGTTTGTGTTTGTCACTGGGATGTTGGTGTTTGTCATTGGGATGTTGGTGTTTGTTATTAGGATGTTGGTGTTTGTCATTGGTATGTTGGTGTTTGTCATTGGGATGTTGGTGTGTGTCATTGGGATGTTGGTATATGTCACTGGGATGTTGGTGTTTGTCACAAGGATGTTGGTGTTTGTCACTGGGATGTTGGTGTTTGTCATTGGTATGTTGGTGTTTGTCATTGGTATATTGGTGTTTGTCACTGGGATATTGGTGTTTGTTATTTGGATGTTGGTGTTTATCATTGGGATGTTGGTGTTTTTTACTGGGATGTTGGTGTTTGTCACTGGAATGTTGGTGTTTGCTATTGAGATGTTGGTGTTTGTCATTGGGATGTTGGTGTTCGGGAGAGGACATATTTTTAGCGGAAAATGATACAGACCAGTTTAAGATGGCCATATACTTTAAACATGCATACTTAGAAAAAATTGGCCTGTTGGTTTGGACTTGGGATACTAGCACATTTATAACTACGTGATTTTTTATCAGTAGGAATTCTTTAATATTAGTTTTATTGGGGTGTCTTTTTGTGGCGATATTCAAATATTTTAAACGGAATATGCACCATTAAATATAAATTGTCTTTATTTGTTTATTGATAGGTGGACAATTTAATAAAATTGTTTGTTGCATAATAATTTGCTTCATATTATTACAGTGCAGTTTTAAGCTGAAGTGGGACTAAGGCATGTGTCAAAACATCATACAGTGCAGATTTTCCTTAACTAATATTTAACGTATCTTCGTGAAATGTGGCCTGTATGTTCGTTACTATAGCCACTGGATGATAGTAACACTGAATTAATATTACACATTGAATTGTTTGAATACAATGAGGGAAAGTACATTTTGGCAAAAGTGTACCCTTTACCGGAAAATGCCCTTAACCACAATGGTTGCAAATCAAACAAAAGTATTACTATGATAGGCCGGTACAACTGAACCGAATAGCATAGGTTGGTGGGTCTAACTTACGTTCAGGATGTGTTTGTTCGGCATTCTTCCGTTCTTGCTCCTTTTCTAGGATGTGATCTAAACGTCGGACATATAATTACACATAAAAACGTGTTATGCTCTTTATTCGGGAGGACGAGTAGATGGCGCAACTGCTATTTGAAATACGAAATGCATAAAACATCAACATGTGAAACTAATAGTTCAGCGTGAATGACAAAATATTATTTGTCAACGTAGCCATTAATGAATTTGAAACACACTATATGGGTCATGTGCAAATTGGTCCTAAAACTGGAATTAAAATAATTGGCATTGGTGTTTAGGGGTGCCCAAACTGTAATAAAAAATAAAATGATGGGCATTTCAGTTGGGCAGCTTAACCCAGCTCCAAGCAGTGTTCACTTCTGGCCCATTACAAAGCGAATAGTTTGAAATTTGATCTACCACTTCAACAAACATTTACTTATTTTAGGTGGCCGACTACTCTGAAATAAAAGTAATGAAACCTTACATTTTGCAAGTTGTTTGGAATCCATTAGAACCAAAAACTGAAAAGGCAAAATAAGTCAGGATTCCTATGAACATTTTAAATATCTGACATAACTAGATCAGCACCAAAATAAGAAAAATACTGCACTCTGTTCATAATCAGTCATATCACGGGATGTATTTATTATTTAAATATAAAGCTTTCATGATATTGCAATTTTATATATTCTTATTATATAAAGCATAATGTGTAAAAAATATGATATCATTAATTATTTTATATCTAGACCAAATAAAGAAGTGCTGGGCAAAAAGTAGGGTTTGCTATCTTAAAATCACACGAGTTATGAATTAACGAATTTACGACACTCGTGGTCTGCCAGAGAGCGAAATTTAATTTAATTTATTATGTTTTTGGTTCTTGTTAATGTTCATTTACAAAAAATCATATATGATTTGTTTTTATCATTAGCAGAATGGATGTAGTTTCAAACGTCAGTGTGACTTTTGTGCTGATTTCATGTTACGACTACGATACGCTTAATTTCAGGGTTGCCGGCCACCTAATACAGG
>OY759262.1:65260262-65267762 GCA_963662155.1 Lamellibrachia columna
GAAGATTTTCAAACTTGCTGGTTGCAAGTTTGCTGAATGTGTCCGCAACCAACTGACTGACGTTTTGTAGAGTTTCCATCAATGGTTCTTCATATTTCTCCACGATCTCCACAATGAGAGCCTCACAGATGGAATATTTGAGGAACCCCGGCAGCTCTCGACCGCGCTGGCCGCTTGAAAGCTCCATTATGTGTTCAATGTAGAGTGCACTTTTTGCTGCCAGAAGAAATGATATATATATCCATCGCAATTTCCTTGTCACATGCCATATTCAACCCATTAAACGTACATGCCCTAATTAGTGTGCATCAGCAGGATCCAAAATTATTGTAATTTGACTAGTGTAGAACAACTGAAAAGTAGCCATCTGGTTTTACACAGTTGGCACCATTTTACGATTGTTCTACACTAGTCACCAAAACACCAGTGTTAAACAGTTCTTTCAAGCTGTGCGCTTATTATGTCGAATTCGGTAATGTATATTGTCAAATACCTTTGTTGGGATTACGTTGTGTATGTTCCAGTTTAATTGTTCATTGCCTTTCTGCCTACTTTCTGAATCTGAATATTCTCAATACTCTCTAAGAGCCAAACGAGAATCAATTGGGCACGTAGCTTTGACGCAGCTAGTAGTAATTAAATTGGCCTTTTTGGAATGGTAGATGTATGAACACTTTGTTGTTGATATTTGATATGTAACAATGATTAATTGTATTTTATTACAGTCGCGTACTGTTTGTGGGAAAAAGAGTGCGTATGGCAGTTTTTGTTAAATGAAGCTGGTTGATAAATTACACAGTGTAGATTTCTGGAGTGGCGCTTAACTGGGTGTAAGAACTTTACTGCTGGATTGGCAGCCTGAACGTGGTGGATTTCATGCATGTATAGAGAATCTAGCCACGTTCCTCCTACTTTCTAAAGTATCCCATTATAGTGACTTCAGCATTTAATGTTACACTGCTGGTTCGCTTGTAGTGTTTGCAGTGGGCTGATCTTCTTTGGACCATCTCGAATTTATTTTTAAGTTCCTGCGTGTAGGGGTCCCAGACGGTCGATGAGTATTCAAGGTGTGGGCGAACAAGGGTTTAGTAAGCTGTTGATTTGATGTCTTGTGGACACGAATAAAATTTGTCTAATAAATCTTAGGGACTTAATACTACCTGAGGAATATGTATGAATTTTCCAATAATAATACATCCGTGAAATAACATGCTAACATGATTGAATGACGATCCTTAACCGTAACAGTCGCATCTTCTGCGCACTTGTATTCTGTTTTCATTATAATCATTTAAATACAATTTATTTGTGTTCAAGTATAAACGAATGTTGGCAGTCTCACTTGGCATTAGTTCACGTATTTCTGATGCCAGTTGCTTATAATATTCTCTGCATCTTGGTAAGAGTTGGAGACCTTTCAAGCCTTTGTATTCTCCACTGACGACATTCTTGATGTCATCGGTGTACTGCTGAAGCAGCTATTGGTGCGACACAGTCAAAAGTAGTCCGATTATTACGTTACAGTGGATATGTAAATGGCACAAGTTTGCAAAAATAAAAACCTAAGTGAATACATAACTTTGGAATCAAATATTCATTACAAAGAACCGTTTGAATGCAGATATTGCATCAGGTTTGGTATGTTCATTGAATGATGACGCGGTAATGACTAAATCATGTTTGGGACCTTTAATTTAACATCTTCAAAACTGAAATGATAATATATTATCACACAATCACATACTAACTATACTGATAGTGTCATCACGAGAAATAATATAAATTCTGACATAAGGAAGCCTCTATTTGTTACCTTATTGTAGACTGATAGTTCCCATCAGAAGATGTCACCATGCGAAATAACACATACAATATATTGATAACAGGAAGCCTCTGTCATGTATTACCTGTAGCAAGTAGATGGTTCGTTGCCCGGGATCTTCCGGCACCCCGGGTGCCATGTCCACCACTGCACGTTTTGTGCTGCTCAACGTCATTTTGATTTGTTCACGCATATCCGGCAGCGCCCTCTGTTGGGGACATAAATACAGTAACCCTGTTGTGTTGTAATTATATGACTGTTCTCTACAATAGATGTTACTTATTTTGTGGAGTGGACACATCAGAAGTGAACAATATTTTGATAATTTAAATTCAAGGATAGCAATTCGTATAAACAATGTTCGATGTTATCGAGTCATGCTCATCAGTAGACGTGGAAATGAATGACCGTACTATGAATGACCCTACTATGTTATCGAGTCATGCTCATCAGTAGACGTGGAAATGAATGACCGTACTATGAATGACCCTACTATGTTATCGAGTCATGCTCATCAGTAGACGTGGAAATGAATGACCGTACTATGAATGACCCTACTATGTTATCGAGTCATGCTCATCAGTAGACGTGGAAATGAATGACCGTACTATGCCATGTGAAGTAAACGTTTATGATGCAACACGTTGCGATATATTCCTTGCAATAGAATATTTATTCTCGGAGTTGTCTATGAATGATTAACCAACAACATCATAATGATGGCGTTGACTTGAGAGAGGATAACTACAATATTATGGGGGCATGTAGGCAACGGTCAGGACAGAATGTGATGGAGGGGATCGAACGGAAGAGTTATTCTGCAGCAGTGATAGAGGGGGTGAGGAAGAGAGCGAGGGTGTTTGTGGGGGATTCGATAGTTAGGAAGACCGACAGAGTCTTAAACAAGGGAGATGATGTGGTGGTCTGCTTTCCTGGAGCCAAAATAGAAGCGATAACTGAGAGGGTAAAAAACATCGTAGGCTCGGGTAAGGGTGGATCTGTTTTAGTACACGTAGGGACAAATAACGTAGAGAGGGAGGGTACAACTGCCATAGTTAGGAAATATAGGCAGTTGGTCAGAACACTAAAACAGACGCGGGTTGAGCAGGTAATACTGTCAGGGATTTTACCTGTAATGGGCAGGAGGGGTCACAAATATCGAAATTGTCGGGGGATGGCAATTAACATGTTAGTCCAGAAGTTATGTAGGGAAGAGGAAGTTGGATTTGTGGATTTATGGGGAAGTTTTGTTGGGAGGGATGATATGTACATGAAGGATGGGCTTCATTTAAGTGGAAAGGGGGCAGCAGTATTCGCGGACAAACTTTCAGCAGCAGTAGATAGTGACTTGGGTACAATGACAAATATTTTTGGAAGTAAACATTCTTTAAACTAGAAGTGCAGGGGGGTTACCTAGAGGTGTCTCAAGCAGAACAAGAGGCCACTAGCACAGATAAACCAATATCAAATCATCCGAAAAACATCTCTGAAAAAGGTTATAGATGCGTATGTTTAAATGCAAGGAGCATAGTAAATAAGAAAAACGAATTAAACATTATGGTAGAAGATATTGACCCTCACATAATTGGTATAACTGAATCATGGGCCAACATAGATATAACAGATGCTGAATTAGGACTGACAGGATATGTAATGTTTAGGAAAGATCGAATAGGAAGAAGGGGCGGGGGAGTTATTTTATATGTTAAAGAATCTATTCAGGCTTATGAAATAAAACTAGAAAGGGAAGCAGATTGCGATGAAGCTGTTTGGTGCAAAATGGTTTCAGGAAATTCAAAATTAACTATTGGATTAGTTTACCGAAGTCCAAACATAAACGAAGAGGACAACACAAAAATAAAAAACGCTATAAAGGAAGTTAGTAAAGGGGAATGTATCATAATGGGAGATTTTAACCATGGACACATACAATGGAATTCTCTAGAGAGCACAGGGATTGAGGACCAACAATTTCTATTTTTAATCCAGGATAGCTTTCTTACTCAGCACGTACTAGAACCAACCAGGGGAGAAAATGTATTAGATATAGTTTTGTCATCACAAAAAGAATTAGTGGACAATGTAAAAATATTTGAACCATTGGGTAATAGTGACCATAATCAAATACATTTTGACATCAATGTAAAATCAGAAAGTAAAAATAAGAAAACGTACAAGAGAAACTTCCACAAAGGTAATTACAAAGATATGAGAAAATACTTAGCAAAGCTAGATTGGAATAACATGCTGATGAATAAGACCGCAATTGAATGTTGGAATATTCTAAAATATGAAATTGAGATTATGATCGATAAATTTGTTCCCTTCCAAAAACAAGGAAAACGGTGTAGAAAGAAACACTTGTCAAAAGAGGCTATTAGAAAAATAATGCTAAAACAAACTATGTGGAGGGTTTATAGGCGTACCAGAAAGGACGAAGACTATGCAAAATACAAATAGGCACTTAATGCAGCTACAACTGAAATCAGACAATCTAAAAGAAGCTATGAGCAAAAACTAGCATGTAACATAAAAAATGACACCAAGAGTTTTTATGCATATGTCAGGAGTAAACAAAACGTACAAGACAAGGTTGGACCTCTAGAAGACAGTGCTGGAAATATAATATCACAGGGGTTTTTAATGGCGGAAGACCTAAATGGTTACTTCAGTTCAGTGTTTACCAAAGAAGATATTAGTTCATCACCAGTTGCTGATGCTAAATTTCAGGGGGCTAAATCTGACTATTTAGGTCCGTTAGTTGTAACTCCAGAATTGGTAGCTAAGAAAATAAAGGCAATGAAGGATAACAAATCACCGGGAGTGGATGGGATTCCTCCAAAATTACTAATGGAAACAGTAGAACAAATCAGTATACCACTTGCAAGAGTATTCAACTTGTCATTAAAAGAGGGAGTTGTTCCGTTTGAATGGAAAGAAGCAAACATCATACCATTATTTAAAAAGGGTTCGAGAAATAAGTCAGAGAATTACAGACCAGTGAGTTTAACGTCAGTGATTTGTAAATTATTAGAAAGGTTAATTAAAGACCATATGGTGGACTTCCTCGTTAAGCATAAATTATTAAATTCATTTCAACATGGATTCCTTAAAGCGAGGTCATGCTTAACAAATATGTTATGTTTTTTGGAAGAAATCACTAAGTGGATAGACGTGGGATCGCCAGTAGATATTATCTACTTAGATTTTCAGAAAGCTTTTGACAAAGTGCCACATCAAAGATTACTACTAAATTAAAAGCCCATGGTATCGGGGATAGCATAACTGACTGGATAGAACAATGGCTGACTGACAGAAGACAACAAGTTGTAGTAGATGGAGAAGTTTCAAATTGGAAATCGGTTTTGAGTGGGGTACCTCAAAGATCATTATTAGGACCTATATTATTCTTAATTTATATCAATGACTTGGACGACAGTATAACAAGTAACATACTGAAATTTGCGGATGACACAAAACTGTTTAGAAAGGTTAATACTGATGGTGATAAACAACATTTACAAAACGATCTAGACAGATTAGTGAAATGGTCTGAGAAATGGCAGATGTTGTTCAATTTTGGGAAATGTAAATGCCTACATACAGGACATGGGAACTTGAATGTAAACTATAAAATGGGAGATACTATTCTGGGTACTACTGAAAAAGAAAAGGACTTAGGAGTTACAATAAGCGCTGATATGAAAGTTTCAGAGCAGTGTGGTATTGCAGCTTCAAAGGGTAATCAAATTATTGGATTGATTAGAAGAAACATAACATACAAGGGACAAAAGTTAATTATACCTCTTTATAAAGCAATAGTTAGACCTCATTTAGAATACTGTATACAAGCATGGAGACCATATCGTAAGAAGGATATAGATACGCTTGAACGCATACAAAGGAGAGCAACTAAAATGATTCCAGAACTGAGAGACCTTAGTTATGAAGAACGCCTGAAAGAATGTGGTTTAACAACTCTAGAGACAAGGAGGTTAAGAGGAGATCAGATTGAAGTTTTTAAGATATTGAATGGGTATGAAAATATTGATAGAAATATGTTTTTCTCACTCAAGAAGGATAGCAGAACTAGAGGACATGAGGTAAAATTAGTAAAGGATAAATGTAGATTGGACATCAGGAAGCACTCGTTCTCACAGAGGACAATAAATGAATGGAACAAATTGTCTACAGATTGTGTAACTGCTAGCAGCGTGAATATGTTTAAAAACAAGGTTGACACATATCTCAGGAGGGCGGGCTATAAGTAGATGAACATTGTTGGACTCTCGATAAGCCAATGGCTTCCTTGTCCACTTGCCATCTGGGCCTTTGGCTTGGATGGCAAATCTTTTTAAATCTTGTTAAACTAATAAAGTCACCCAGTTGTTCACTCACTCACTCACTCACTCACTCACTCACTCACTCACTCACTCACTCACTCACTCACTCACTCACTCACTCACTCACTCACTCACTCACTCACTCACTCACTCACTCACCCACTCACTCACTCAGTCCTCTTCGTGCCTCTGTTGCTATTTGGCTCCCCAGGTTTGTGAATTCGTTCATTTAATCTATGTCACTGTTGTTTATGGTGACTGGGTCGTTTGACTTGTGATTCTTTTTCATCAGCTTTGTTTTGCTGGTGTTCACTTTCAGACTCAACAATGAAACATGCCCTTCCCCCGGACGGGATAACTTGCGTTAGACTCATGCATACTTATTCTTGAAATTGAACAACACTGATTTACACATGCAAACCAATCTTTGTTCTTAGAATGTTACGCCACTGCTATACTGACGCGTCTCTAGCGGCGTCTATTACGGTTTTTTTGGCTTACCTTAATTTGTTTGACGAGTTCAAACGTGAGCTTCATGGCAAGATTCTTCACGCCAAGAATAGATTCGTCAACGGCACTGTGAACAAAACACTTTGGCAAATATATACATACAAGCACACACACACACACACACACACACACACACACACACACACACACACACACACACACACACACACACACACACACACACACACACACACACACACACACACACACACACACACACACACACACACACACACACACACACACACACACACACACACACACACACACACACACACACACACACAACACACTCCCCACACGCACGCACGCACGCACGCACGCACGCACGCACGCACGCACGCACGCACGCACGCACGCACGCACGCACGCACGCACGCACGCACGCACGCACGCACGCACGCACGCACGCACGCACGCACGCACGCACGCACGCACGCACGCACGCACACACACACACACACACACACACACACACACACACACATTGTGGAGGCTGCCGATGCCAGCTGCCAATACTGATGGCGCCACACTGTTCACTAGAGGGCGACACATCATGCAAACTGTATGTGATTGTGCGTGCGAAGAAAACACATTTTCCACTATTTGACGGTTTTACTAACCTGAAATGTGGCGCACTGCTGAAGAAATCCGTGTCTTGTTGAATGGCTTCGGCAAGAGTCTGTCCCTCGTTGATTGCCTTCTGACCACGACATCTCACGCACGAATAACCCTTTTCCAGAGGATATGTTTCGTTGTTGATGATGTCTATCAACCCTTTTTCCGTGCCACTGTCTATGAGATCTGGCTTTGTTACGACACCTG
>OY759262.1:65272762-65342762 GCA_963662155.1 Lamellibrachia columna
CCCCTTAAGTAACAATAAAATATATTTCCTCCCGGACAATCGTTTGAAAATGTAATGCAACCTGCAGCACATGGACCATGTATATATATATTGTAAAGATCATTGACTGTAATATATTACTCAGGAAACCACACAATACTATTCAGAATGCTTCCACAATTAATATAATGGCGTTCAGATATTTGATATAAGAGTTGATAAGGTGCGCTCGAATTGCACTGCCCCACTGCATCACTGTTGTAATCGTCTGCAAAATGCGAAGCTATACACGCACGCATGCACGCACGCACGCACGCAAGCAAGCAAGCACGAATGCACGCATGCACGCACGCACGCACGCACGCACGCACGCACGCACGCACGCACGCACGCACGCACGCACGCATGCACGCACGCACGCATGCACACAAATAAAGTAATGCAAATAATAATAAGGCACTCCTTTTTCCGTGTATTTTTGTAGCACCCGTTTGTGTTTTTGTAGCACCCGTTTGTGTTTTTGTAGCACCCGTTTGTGTTTTTGTAGCACCCGTTTGTGTTTTTAGATTATTTATGTGAATGCATAACCTGTTTTTTTTCAGTCAGGTCAGTTTTGCTTACGGATCAAGCTTTGCCACTGACAACAACTAGTACTGGCATTTACCATTATGACCATGATCTGTGACGTAGGATTATGCTGTGTTCCCGATTTTATTGTAAGTAAATTCGCCGTTTAAGATATTTTTGTTCACAGTTTCTGTAGCCAATGCGTCAACACTTTTATGGACATAGTGCATTAGACTTGTTAACGTTCTAGCACGCTACTTACTTTATTCGTTATATAATAACTCACATAAATACCGTATAACAATTCACTATGTTAAAAACGTTCAGTGTCTTTAGAAATTTATGTGGTTTGTCAACCTAATACCCCGGTTGAGTGATGATTCATAAACCACCAGGTGGCCACTCCAGCCATTCACTGAAGTACGTCTAGACATTTAATAACTCTATTCCAAGTGTGACAACATTAATTGATCGGTTCCGGTTTACTGTTCATCAAATACAATGGCATTCAATGTATAAACACCGTTTATAGATCATATGCAAATATTCCAGAAATCGTGATATGTGATAATAAACAGTTGTATTAGTAGTTTGGAATGAATTAAGAAATAATGCTATTGGTTACTCTTCAATAAAAGCTAATTATATTAGTGACAAAGAAGCCCCAAGCGATTGGACATTTCGCTCGGCAATGTCCGTACGGAGTCGGCGTGTGATGTCAGTGGGGCCAAACGAACATCAACAAACATTGTCATTCCATAGCAACGCAGAACATCTGCGTACGTTAAAAGCTTATATGTTGCTGTGGGGCAAACAAACAATGAATTTGGGTGTGACATCAGTTTCATTATTTGAAACACTATTAAAACACTGCAACATATATAGATTTTAAATAATAACTAGGCATTTTGTGCACTGTGCTACGACAACATCGCAAAGCCAAAGGGAAAGACAATGCAAAGGCGAGACAGCTCTACTCAAACGTTAGATCAACACAATTGTTAAAAATTGCATATGTAAAAATATTTCTGCAGTAAAATCATACAGTGTCCACGTATTTCCCCATGTGTTCCAATATTCCTAATCAAACCACCGAGTGCATCGCAAAGACAAAGACACGTATAGGCCGCTGTTCCAACTTCCAAGTCTAGGCTAGGGCTAGGCTAGACTTGTTCGACGACTGTGTCTACCAGCTTGTACAAACTAAATATGGAATTTAAAAAAACAGTTTGATAAATAAACACGCATGGTACTACCGAAACAACACTATAGTAAATGCATTTACATTTATGTTATTTTTGAGGTTTTTGATACCGGGCATTTGTTTACTGCGTCGTGAATCCGTTTTTGTGACGGCTGAATACTTCCCAGAGAAGTTGAGATGGCCTTGGAATGAACAGGTCTGCCAGGGGGTGAAGTGTAAAGCGCTTTGAGCGGTCCTACGAACTGGATACCGCGCTATATAAGAACTTACCTTTACCTTTTTTACCTTTGTTGACCAGTACATGTACGGAATGATTTGAACCGATAAGTTTATGTCAGTTGCACCGCCAGAATCACAGTCGCCCGACATTTTGCGTGATCTAAATCTTGCTAAACGCTAAGTGCCTATGTGAACCGGCGTAGGCGGAGTTGGTTTGTTTGGCCAAAATGATGTCACGCGACATCTACCGGCAAAAATCAACAAACTGGTTTCGGAAAGTGCTTTCGGTAATTTAGGTATATCATCATACAATGTATAAACGCTTGCAGGCACAGATACTCGTGACATTTTGATCGCTATTCCCTACGTCCCCATTTCCTAAACCAACCAGCAAATAAAACAATATATCCAACAAAGAGATCCATTGAATTGACCACCCGGTACAGTATAATGCAAAAGGTGGTCCAATATAGACGACCGTTCGTCTATATTGGACCGGTATGCCATAATCCAAATTTCTAATTTTCTCCCAAATGCCTGGTCGAATAGTTGCCATATTGTACCTATTGGTGCCTATCACTGACAAGTTTCAAATTAAATAGTGGAAAGCGCAACATTGATAGTTTCCTTTGATATATCGGGCCATGTTCATAAGTGGTCCAATATACCCGACCTTCCCCTATCTACCTACCTTCATACATACATACATACATACATACATACATACAAACATACATACATACATACATACAGAGGCAATGCAAAGTAATATCGATTGCCTTGGCCTATTTAGTCTTCATAAACTAATTCTCACCTGGTCTTCATTAGGCAAAGGCACCTCTTCAACAAGTTCCGGCTGTTGCTGAAAGTTGAGTTGTATACTCGGTGCGGTGGCTTTGGTTGTGGCCATTGCTCCACTCGTATTGTAATGGCCGCGTCTCTTGTGTTTGGGCACTGCTGCTTCGACTGAAACAGAATCGTTGTCTGCACGCTTTATATCAGTAAGCAGTGCAGATTGACATTGAGCAACAAAAGGTCGATTCAAGACCGACGTAGTTTTGTTTTCCTGGAAATGTATGACTGTTTTCTGGAAAACAGAATAGTGTGTCTTCCGATTATTAGATTACAGCGGGTGTCTTTATGATACGATATACATAGACATTTAATAATATTCTAAGTACGGCAACATTAATTGACCGGTTCCGGTTTATTGTTCATTAAATACCATAGCATTCAATGTATAAACATGGTTTAGCGGTAGAATTAAAACAATAGTAATTACACAGAATTGGGCAAATGAATACCACATCTATTCCGAGTCTATAGTTTATTGCTGCACCGTTTATATATGTCACGTCTCGTACATGTGTTCTGCCTAACATTAGAACTCGTGCTTATATTTAGCTTACTCGTTATCCTCGTTTGTAAACCATGCTAGACCCCCTTTCAACTTTTTATTAAATTCGATGAATATATATATATATATATATATATATATATATATATATATATATATATATATATATATATATATATATATATATATATATATATATATATATGTATATATATATATATATATATATATATATATATATATATATATATATATATATATATATATATATATATATATATATATATATAGTTTTTATATATATTTATATATATATATATATATATATATATATATATATATATATATATATATTCTTCTCTTCATAAGCTATTTCTCACCTGGTCTCACCTAGGCAAAAGCACCTATTCAACAAGTTCCGGCTTTGGCTGAAAGCCGGGTTGTATATGCCGTGCAAGTTGACATTGAGCAAAAAAGATCGATTCAAGATCAACGTAGTATTGGTTGAGACATTTTCTACCTGACGAATGCAGGAAAGAAACAGAGTTTCCCGGAAACTTCCACTTAGTTAGCAAAATTGCGTAATGTTGTGAATCGACAAAATAGTTTGTACAAATGTACAAACTGCTGATATATCGTACAGAAAACTAATGAACTTTGACAAGAAATATGGACGCGCTACTGAACGTTGTATTATCACCGACGACACAATAAACTGTGACCTTGACGTACACGTGCGTGCGACTTGTCTCATAGCGGCCACGGGATTGTATGTTTGTGCAGTCCCCTGTACAGTAGCAGCGCAGTTTCTAAACACATGATTAATGCATCATAATATAACGCATATACGTTGACATTTCTGCACTATGCATGTAAGCTATAGTATTATGATTAGCAATGCATAACTGTTTAAGCAATCTAAATGTATATGAGTTTTTATTATCGAAATAAACATCTTATTCTGGTAATAACTGTTCAATATTCAAAACATTAACCTAGTGTGTTGCTCTCGTTTCACCCGCCTTTCACCTCACAAGATTGTCCCGAGGCTGACATTTACATGTTAAGAAAATAACGGGCATCTGGCGAAACGACGAACGTGGAAATTACACTTTTTAGGTTTTAGTTTACTATACATCAACGTTACTATTAATTACTTGCCAACGTTTCCGTTAGAGAATATGCGTTTGAGCTGGGTTTTGTGCCATTCGTTCACAAAAAATATAATGTTCTCCTTGTAGCAAGTTGCTGTTCTTGGCTTAGTTGTTTTAATGTTTGCATTTCGTATAATGTTAATATCAAACTTAAACATGTTAGACATTGCTAAAATGTCTGTCCTTTCAAATCCACTCAATTATTCAAATTCAATGCACTTGTATAATGTGTACTACAATGTTTAATGTTCACAGTTGTTCTACGTGGGACTTGTACAAGCGTGTGTTGGCGATCAGTAACTACTGTAGTTTGTGATATAATGTTAATGAAAGCTCACTGACCTAGAAATGTTTTTGAAAACAGCGCATTTCTTCATATAAATCCACCATGCTGAACTGTCAGTGAAGCCCAAGCATATCAATACAAGAGGAAGCAGTCGTAAACACATCTGAAGGCATCTGGATGATGCGAAATTAATACAAAGTTTGCTCACTTCATTTCAACTGTTATAAGTATGTTCGAGTACAATCTCGCTTCATAAAACAATAAAAAAGCTTGAACTCATACATTACCTAGTTTCTTTGATTTTTTCCCCACGCAAATGCGTTTTATTTTTTTACCCTCGTGAAACTACTTAGCAACCTTTCCCGTGAAATTATCCATATCTTATTTCATATTTCAAGGATAGGGAACCCCCCTCCCCAAGGATAACTTGGGGGGGTCGACAGCTTTCAGCTGTCTTCGTCACTGACTACTGCTATATGGCGACGCGATAGTGACAGGACCACACCACTGGTGTGGTCCTGTCACGCTAAATTTGGTGCGGAGCCAGAATCGGTCAGGGGACCAGTTTTAGCATCCAGCGTTGGCTGCCAAAAGTAGTTAATTGACTTCAAATTAAAAAAAGGACTTTTTAATGCATGATAAATGAAACAGCAAGTACAAAACATAAATGTCACGTGATGTGTGCGCTTTTGCTGCCACAGGTTAATGTTGTCGCTCGACTACTGACATTATTTTCAGTTTGAAGTCATATTAGGTTTATATCTATCTGGTTTGTGAAGGTGTGTAGACCTGTCAAAACGCCACAGCCACAACCTGGACGTTTACGTTTGTCTGGATTTTAGTGATTTATGAGACAGTGCCATCGATAGTATTGCGCTGTATTCAGCGAGTCACGACCGTTGTCATGGCAATAGCATAAACAGGTCTTCAACCGCGTCAACTGTGCCAGCATATTGCGAAACCACTTACGCGTGTAGGGAAGGCCGTTTATGACACTATAAATCAATTGGATATTTGCCTAGCAATGCCGACCCGCAGAGGGGCCGCTGGTGGTTGCAGACGTTTCAACAATACAATTCCAGTGAGGGTGATCACAGCCAGAAATTACATTATCCGACCCAGTGCACGTATTATTGTCAATAAGAACAATCTCATATGTTTACCCAGCCGTATCAGTGCACCCCTTGCACGAGGTGAAAATGTGGACATACAATGTATTAATGTGCGTTCCGTGAAGAATAAGGCAACATCTGTTGCTGACCTCGTAAGTTCGCAAGTTATTGACATAATTTTTTAGCTTTGACGCAAACATGACTCGGCAGCGTCGTGGACAACTATGTAATAGGGCAGCTGGTTCCAGACGGCTACAGGTTTCACGAACGGCTCAGAAGCGCGGTGGTGGAGTGTCTATCATTTACAAGTCCGGCTTGAAAGTGGAAAAATTTTCAACTCGCAATAAATTTACGCATTTTGAGCATGCTGATCACTATGTTACGGCACGTGGCGTTACGTTCAGATTGGGAGTAGTATAGTATACATCTAGGAGAAATGGTTTCATTAACTCTGTTTTCCTTGACCACTGGTCAGCTTACTTGGACGCTGTGATGTTGGACCCGCATTACATCGCTATTACCGACGATTTGAATTTCCATCTTGACATTGTACCAGAGCCTGACGCCCGGCATTTTCTGATACGCTCGCTGACCGTGGCATGACTCAACTAGTTACATATGCCACACACAATAAAGGTCATCTCCTGGATGTAGTCGAATTGCCATTTGTGTCGAAACTGGTTGAAAAAGTGGTTGCAAAACATATTAGCACATACGTTGATGAAAATGCTTTTCTCGACCCTTTTCAATCTGCGTACCGTTGCGGCTCGTGCACATTTGAAACAATCTATCATGAGTTGGTGATGATTCGATTTGAGCACTCATTTGGCATCACCGACAAGGCGCATGCGTGGCTGCAATCGTACATCAGCGAACGGTATCAGAAAGTGGCAGTGGGAAGCGCCAACATCCTGAGAAAACCAAGCTCTACAGAGCTCCAGTTCCAAAGTGTTAGGCAAATCTTAATCCAAATTCAATTCCGAATCGTCAACAGTGATTGTGGTGCGCTGAATAGCTAAGGAGGATAGGCCAGGTCAAATAGGTAGGATTTTAGATGACGCCGAAATGCTGATATATCTTCACCTGACTTAACACTGACAGGCAATGAGTATTAATGTGTGACGCAATATTGATGTGTTGCGTCCAACAAGGGTCTGCGTTGAGCCCTACACTATAATGCATGTACGGAGATATTGTCGCTAGACACGGTATGCGGTGTCATTGTTATGCTGATGACACTCAAATCGACCTCACAGTTGAACGAGATGAATCCATTGTGGCGGCACCGACGAAGGTGGAATTGTGTACAGCGGAAGTGGCTGCGTGGTTGACCAAAAAACAATTAAAACTTAACAGAGCAAATCTGAGGCGATCGTCTTCTTCAAAGTGAAGCAACGTGACAGTCTGCCTGTCGACGTATACATTACAATAACTGGTCATCGAATTCAAAATTTATCATGTGTGCGCAGTTTGGGTGTGCTATTTCATAGCAACCTGAAAATGGAACACTAGATTGCAAACACAGTGAAAAGTTGCTACTATCAGTTTAGAAATATTGGGCAAATTCGGCCACATTTGACTGAAGAATCATGCAAGACACTTGTTCACGCACTAGTCACATCACGTTTAGATTATGGAAATGCATTTCTTAATGGTCTCCCACAGACGGTGCTGCAGCGTTTACAAAAGTACAGAACTATGCGGCTCTCCTTATTACCCGTACAAGGAAATACGAACACATTACACCCGTGTTGCAGCGTTTACACTGGCTGCCCGTACATTTGCGACTGATTTACAAAGCGCTTCGTTTACTCATTGTGCTATAAATGGTCTGGCGCCGAACTACCTAACTGAATTAATTAGCTACCGCCCCATTAACAGAACTCTACGATCTGCTTCGCTGCCAGTGCTTTTGTTCGTACCGGCTTCGCTGACTGTCACACATGGTGATCGCCGTTTCGCTGTTTGCTCAGCCGTTCTATGGAACAATTTAACACCTTCTCTCAGGACAGCGAAATCACTACAAGTGCTTAAAACACACATGCACACACTTTGAGCGATGACTCAACGTAAATGTTGTTTCGTTTTCCTGAAAATTGTTACGTTGATACATTTCTGAGAAACAACGGGGCCATTTTTTATAATTCGGAAGAGCGTCGCGTCCAATGTGGTCTGTCGACCTTTTAAAGGAGAACATTTCAAATTACAGCGGCTTTCTTCGTATTTACAGCCCCCCAACAAGACCTACCTGTTATGTGTATGTGTGGTTCTCAACTACAGCTTCGTATGAGGAAGAGTGATTGTACTTCAGAAATATATTAATGCAGCAATGAACAAAGTTACACAGATTGTACACAAACAGCGCGGTGACTTAATGCTGTGAATTGACTGTTTGGTTGCAGACGAATGAATCAGATATTTATGTGTGAATAGAAAATATGTGTGTGTATGTGTGTGTGCGTGCGTGCGTGCATGCGTGCGTGCGTGCGTGCGTGCGTGCGTGCATATATATTCAGAGACGGATGTAGGCTGGTTGGCAAGGACGACACATGTGTCGTTCTACTTACAGAAGGGTTAATATTTACCGTTTGCTAATTCTTCAGTCTATACGTTGACACTGGTTCCGATGTATGCCTATATACGTTGTCCTTTACCGTAATATTTGCCACGGACACAGACACATTCAACTTAGATTTTAAAAATGGTAAATAACTAGGGTATTAAACATTAATGAATAAAGCAACCAGTGCAGACACTGTTGTGCTGCAGTAATGTTTTGTTCATCCCGTCGCTTTAGTCACAGAACGACTCTGGCCGCCGAGCACTGGACCATCTCCCGACGGTGCACCAGACGGTCAGTGATGCCGTACAGGATCGCGTTGCCTTAATCAAGACGCGACGTCCCGAGCGAGTGCACTAGACTCTTGCAAGCACCAGTTGTTAGGCTCGCGGGTATATTGGCGATGCGGAACAAGTTATAATAAGCGCCACGACAGGCGTTCAACACTTGAGCCAACGTGTCTAAACCGTTGGCCAGAACAACACCGATGTCGCGAACAGTCAACTTCAGTGGTGAACCCGCAAACACCAATATTCAATACCTCACCAGGCGAACGTAGACTGGAAGAAAGAAAAACGATGGCTTCCGTTTTCGCTTCGTTCAGTAGACGTCGATTGTCGGTCAGCCAGTCTTAAGTCTCGCACACATTCATCGACATGTAGTAGCGCGACTGTGTCTCAGGTATCAAGTAGTTATACTCCAAACAGCCCAATCTTGAGCTAACGCAGGAGTTTGGACCAACGGCTTTTAGTGTCTCTTCCGAAAGACACGGGTGTGGTTAGATGGCGGACACTCAGCGTAGAGTTGGGTGTCATCCGCGTATATGTGGTAGTGGATATGGTGTTGTTTGAAAATGTGTGAGTAGGATGTCTTTTTGAAACATAAAAAAATGGCAAGATTTGGGGCTCATTCTGATTGGTTGAAATTTGAAATGGAGCGTTCTGATTGGTCGTGCGCTTATTGCCGCTAGGGGCGCCACCGTATAATCCCCTATTATCGCTCAAATGGCAAAATTTGGGGCACTTTCTGATTGATCGAGAGCAGTTTCACCACCAGGGGGCACCACGGGGGGGGTAATTGTGTCGACGGATCTGATTGGTCGAGAACTATCACGTGACCTATGACGTCACAGCTCATTTGCATAAATTAGCATAAATTACACCGTTTTGTAGTGAAACCGTCACCAGGGGGCGCAACGTGTCATCCCCTATTATCGCCCCCGAGACATTGTTTTGCGGTAATATTGTCGCCAGGGGCGCTACGTGTCAAACGTGTCGACGGTTCTGATGGGTCGAGAGCCGTCACGTGACCTATGACGTCACAGCTCTTCGTTTGCATGTCACGTGACCTATGAGCCTATATTTGCATAAATTAGCATATATTGCACCCTTTTGTGGTGAAACTGTCACCAGGGGGCGCTACGGGTCAATTGTGTCGACGGTTTGTGACCTAGTTTCGTCTGTTCTGATTGGTCGAGAGCCTTTTGTGGTGAAACCGTCACAACGAGGCGCTACCGGTCAAATGTTTCGACGGTTTGTGACCTAGTTTCGACTGTTTTGATTGGTCGAGAGCCGTCACGTGACCTATGACGTCACAGCTCATTTACATAATTTTGCATAAATTACACCGTTTTGTAGTGAAACCGTCACCAGGGGGCGCCACGAGGTAATCCCCTATTATCGCCCCTGAGGCACTGTTTTGCGGTAATGGTGTCGCCAGAGGGCGCTACGGATCAAGTGTGTCGACGGTTCTGATTCGTCGAGAGCCGTCACAAGTGTGAATACAATTGCCAGTTGGGGTTGGGGTTAGTAACCCTAATTCTATCGTCTGTAGTGAACCCTAATACGAACCCTGTAGGGTTAGTAACCCTAATGAAAGGTCAAAGGTCACCGACCTTTTGTACTTATTCAACTGCCAGTTGGGGTTAGGGTTAGTAACCCTAATTCGATCGTCTGTAGTGAACCCTAATACGCGACGTATGTCGTTTCGCGCGGACACCTACGTATCGTCTATAATGATACTAGTCTACAAGAACACCGCGAGTCTAAAGGTCAAAAGGTCAAGGTCAACAAAACAAACACCGCCGCTTTCTGGAACGTTCGAACGAAGTCACGCCTTTTCACTCAGCTAGCAGACTGAAACCTAGCGGACGAAAATTCGTGCATCCAGCGGGAAAAACGTAGCCGTGCATGTAAGCTATAAGACGCATATCGCATCGTTGCATTATATCGAGAACGTTTCGACGTATATCGTTTCGCGTCGACACCTACGTATCGTCTATAATGATACTAGTCTGCAAGAACACCGCGAGGTCAAAAGGTCAAAAGGTCAAGGTCAACAAAACAAACACCGCCTCTTTCTGGAACGTTCGAACGAAGTCACGTCTTTTCACCCAGCTAGCAGACTGAAATATAGCGGACGAAAGTTCGTGCATCCAGTGGGAAAAACGTAGCCGTGCATGTAAGCTATAAGACGCATATCGCATCGTTGTATTATATCGAGAACTTTTCGACGTATGTCGTTTCGCGAAGGTCAAGGTCACCGCCGCTTTCTGGAACGTTCGAACGAAGTCATGGAATTTTCCATAAACATCGCTAGGTCTAAAGGTCAAAAGGTCAAGGTCAAACCAGTTTTCCCGCGAAATGTGTCCAGCTGCATGTCCTTATTTGGTATTGTTCTGCATGCCGTACACGTGATGTTCACGTGCTACGCGCGTGCTGTACGTCAGAACCGGTTCAAACCGGTTCAAACCGGTTCAAACTGGTTCAAACCGGTTCAATCCGGGAAAAACCCAGGAAACAAGTGCACCGTGAGCAGTGGCGACTGACTTGTGCGTTCCCGTTCCCACGCAGCAGACATTTACCACTGTGTGATATGCGTGGAGACATTGACCACAATGTGACATACATGGAGACATTGACTGCTATGTGACATGTATGGAGGCATTTACCGCTGTGTGATATGTATGGAGACGTTCACCACCATGTGACATGTGTGGATACATTTACCCCTGTGTGATATGTATGGAGACATTTGACACCATGTGGTATGCATGAAGACATTGACTGCCATGTGACATGCTTGGAGACATTGACTGTCATGTGTTGGAAGTCTGCAAGTTGGAAGTTTGTGCTTTGGAATTTGCAAATTGGAAGTTCTCCACTCCACTCCACTCAACTCCACTTTGAAAGTTTATGTTATGAAAGTTTGCAAGTTGAAAGTTTGCTTCATCGAACACACATGTTTTGAAAGTTTGTGTCATGAAAATTTGTTTGGAGACATTGACTGCCATGTGACATGCATGGAGAAATTGACCGCCATGTGACATGCATGGAGACATTTACCGCTGTGTGATATGCGTGGAGACATTGACCACAACGTGACATGCATGGAGACATTGACTGGTATGTGACATGCATGGAGACATTTACCGCTGTGTGATATGTATGGAGACGTTCACCACCATGTAATATGTGTAGAGACATTTACCCCTATGTGATATGTATGGAGACATTTGACACCATGTGATATGCGTGTAGACATTGACCGTCATTTGACATGCATGGAGACATTTACCACTGTGTGATATGTATGGAGACATTTGACACCATGTGATATGCGTGGAGACATTGACCACCATGTGACATGCATGGAGACATTGACCACCATGTGATACGCATGGAGACATTTGACACCGTGTGATATGCATGGAGACATTGACTACCATGTGACATGCATGGATACATTGACCACCATGTGATATGCATGGAGACATTTGACACCGTGTGATATGCATGGAGACATTTGACAACCATGTGACATGCATGGAGAAATTGACCGCCATTTTTGAAAGTTTATGTTATGAAAGTTTGTAAGTTGGAAGTTTTGGAAGTTTGCTTCACGTCACACACACGTTTTGAAAGTTTATGGTATGAAAGTTTGTACGTTGGAAGTTTGCTTCACCGCACACACATTTTGTGTGAAGTTTGCGAGTTGGAAGTCTGCAAGTTGGAAGTTTTAGCTTTGGAAGTTTGCATATTGGAAGTTCTCCACTCCACTCCCCCCCTCGAAGTTGTGTAAAGTTGTACGAAGTTGTGTGAAGTTTGCGAGTTGGAAGTCTGCCAGTTGGAAGTTTGTGCTTTGGAAGTTTGCAAATTGGAAGTTTGCTTCACCGCACACACATGTTTTGAAAGTTTATGTTATGAAAGTTTGTAAGTTGGAAGTTTGCTTCTCCGCACACACATGTTTTGAAAGTTTGTGTCATGAAAATAAATTTGTAAGTTGGAAGTTTGTGATGTGAAAAGTTCACGTTTTGAAAGTTTATGTTATGAAAGTTTGTAAGTTGGAAGCTTGCTTCACCGCACACACATGTTTTGAAAGTTTGTGTTATAAACATTTTTAAATTGGAAGTTTGTGATGTGACAAGTTTATGTTATGAAAGTTTGTAAGTTGGAAGTTTGCTTCACCGCACACGCACATGTTTTGAAAGTTTGTGTTGTGAAACATTTGTAAGTTGGAAGATTGGTCTATTTGACATTGGTCAGCCACTGTTGACATACTTTAACTTGTACGCTCCCACTCGTCTTGTCTTTTTAATATTGGTCAGTCACTGTTGGCAGACTTTAACTGGTGCGCTCCCACTCGTCTTGTCTTTTTGACATTGGTCAGTCACTGTTGGTAGACTTTGACTTGTGCGCTCCCACTCGTCTTGTCTTTTTGACATTGGTCAGGTATTGTTGGTGGACTTTAGCTTGTGCGCTCCCACTTGTCTTGTCTTTTTGACATGGTATGCATGGAGACATTTGACACCATGTGACATGCATGGATACATTGACCGCTGTGTGATATGTATGGAGACATTGACCACCATGTGGTATGCATGGAGATATTTACCACTGTGTGATATGGAGACATTGACCGCCATGTGACATGTATGGAGACATTTGACACCATGTGGAATGCATGGAGACATATGACATGCGTGGAGACATTGACTGCGATGTGACGTGCATGGAGACATTGACCGCCATGTGACATGCATGGAGACATTGACTGCCATATGACATACATGGAGACATTGACCACCATGTGACGTGCATGGAGACATTGACCGCCATGTGACATGCATGGAGACATTGACTTCCATATGACATACATGGAGACATTGACTACCATGTGACGTGCATGGAGACATTGACCGCCATGTGACATGCATAGGGACAGTTACCGCTGTGTGATATGTATGGAGACATTTGACACCATGTGACATGCATGGAGACATTTACCAATGTGTGGTATGCGTGGAGACATTGACCACAATGTGACATGCATGGAGACATTGACTGCTATGTGACATGTATGTAGACATTTACCACTATGTGGTATGTATGGAGACGTTTACCACCATATGATATGTGTGGAGACATTTACCCCTGTGTGATATGTATGGAGACATTTGACACCATGTGATATGCGTGTAGACATTGACCCTCATGTGACATGCATGGAGACATTTACCACTGTGTGATATGTATGGAGACATTTTACACCATGCGATATGTGACATTGACCACCATATGATATGCATGGAGACATTTGATACCATTTGATATGCATGGAGACATTGACTACCATGTGACATGCATGGAGACATTGACCACCATGTGACATGTATAGAGAAATTTACCGCCATGTGACATGCATGGATACATTTACCGCTGTGTGATATGTATGGAGACATTCACCATCATGTGATATGTGTGGAGACATTTACGCCTGTGTGATATGTATGGAGACATTTGACATCATGTGACAGTGGTAAATGTCTCCATACATATCACACAGTGGTCAATGTCTCCACGCACATCACATGACAACCGCCCGTGTTCCGTGGTGGCGGCGGCATGGAAAGAGGTGTAACCCAACCTGTTGTCAGTTGTATAACCCTAGATAGCCTGCATCGAGACAGTGCTGTTTGCCAACCCTATCATCACATAGTTGTTGGCTCGTAGATAGCCTGCATTGAAACGTTGTGTATGACAATATCTTGTTTTCTTCAAGTTGTGTGTGACAATGTCTTGTTTTCTTCAAGTTGTGTGTGGCAGTGTCTTGTTTTCTTCAAGTTGCGTATGACAGTGTCTTGTTTTCTTCAAGTTGTGTTCAATGTCTCCACGCATATCACACAGTGGTAAATGTCTCCACACATATCACATGGTGGTGAATGTCTCCATGCATGTCACATGGCAGTCGATGTCTCCATGCATGTCACATGGCGGTCAATGTCTCCATGCATACCATATGGCGGTCAATGTCTGCATACATATCAAACAGTGGTAAATGTCTCCATGCATGTCACATGACGGTCAATGTATCCACGCATATCACATTATGTCAAATGTCTCCATACATATCACACAGGCGTAAATGTCTCCACACATATCACATGATGGTGAATGTCTCCATACATATAACACAGCGGTAAATGTATCCATGCATGTCACATGGCGGTCAATTTCTCTATACATGTCACATGGTGGTCAATGTCTCCATGCATGTCACATGGTAGTCAATGTCTCCATGCATATCAAATGGTATCAAATGTCTCCATGCATATCATATGGTGGTCAATGTCACATATCGCATGGTGTAAAATGTCTCCATACATATCACACAGTGGTAAATGTCTCCATGCATGTCACATGAGGGTCAATTTCTACACGCATATCACATGGTGTCAAATGTCTCCATACATATCACACAGGGGTAAATGTCTCCACACATATCATATGGTGGTAAACCTCTCCATACATACCACATAGTGGTAAATGTCTACATACATGTCACATAGCAGTCAATGTCTCCATGCATGTCACATTGTGGTCAATGTCTCCACGCATACCACACATTGGTAAATGTCTCCATGCATGTCACATGGTGTCAAATGTCTCCATACATATCACACAGCGGTAAATGTCCCTATGCATGTCACATGGCGGTCAATGTCTCCATGCACGTCACATGGTAGTCAATGTCTCCATGTATGTCATATGGAAGTCAATGTCTCAATGCATGTCACATGGCGGTCAATGTCTCCATGCACGTCACATGGTGGTCAATGTCTCCATGTATGTCATATGGCAGTCAATGTCTCCATGCATGTCACATGGCGGTCAATGTCTCCATGCACGTCACGTCGCAGTCAATGTCTCCACGCATGTCATATGTCTCCATGCATTCCACATGGTGTCAAATGTCTCCATACATGTCACATGGCGGTCAATGTCTCCATATCACACAGTGGTAAATATCTCCATGCATACCACATGGTGGTCAATGTCTCCATACATATCACACAGCGGTCAATGTATCCATGCATGTCACATGGTGTCAAATGTCTCCATGCATACCATGTCAAAAAGACAAGACAAGTGGGAGCGCACAAGCTAAAGTCCACCAACAATACCTGACCAATGTCAAAAAGACAAGACGAGTGGTAGGCGCACAAGTCAAAGTCTACCAACAGTGACTGACCAATGTCAAAAAGACAAGACGAGTGGGAGCGCACCAGTTAAAGTCTGCCAACAGTGACTGACCAATATTAAAAAGACAAGACGAGTGGGAGCGTACAAGTTAAAGTATGTCAACAGTGGCTGACCAATGTCAAATAGACCAATCTTCCAACTTACAAATGTTTCACAACACAAACTTTCAAAACATGTGCGTGTGCGGTGAAGCAAACTTCCAACTTACAAACTTTCATAACATAAACTTGTCACATCACAAACTTCCAATTTAAAAATGTTTATAACACAAACTTTCAAAACATGTGTGTGCGGTGAAGCAAGCTTCCAACTTACAAACTTTCATAACATAAACTTTCAAAACGTGAACTTTTCACATCACAAACTTCCAACTTACAAATTTATTTTCATGACACAAACTTTCAAAACATGTGTGTGCGGAGAAGCAAACTTCCAACTTACAAACTTTCATAACATAAACTTTCAAAACATGTGTGTGCGGTGAAGCAAACTTCCAATTTGCAAACTTCCAAAGCACAAACTTCCAACTGGCAGACTTCCAACTCGCAAACTTCACACAACTTCGTACAACTTTACACAACTTCGAGGGGGGGAGTGGAGTGGAGAACTTCCAATATGCAAACTTCCAAAGCTAAAACTTCCAACTTGCAGACTTCCAACTCGCAAACTTCACACAAAATGTGTGTGCGGTGAAGCAAACTTCCAACTTACAAACTTTCATACCATAAACTTTCAAAACGTGTGTGTGACGTGAAGCAAACTTCCAAAACTTCCAACTTACAAACTTTCATAACATAAACTTTCAAAAATGGCGGTCAATTTCTCCATGCATGTCACACAGGGGTAAATGTCTCCACACATATCACATGGTGGTAAACGTCTCCATACATACCACATAGTGGTAAATGTCTACATACATGTCACATAGCAGTCAATGTCTCCATGCATGTCACATTGTGGTCAATGTCTCCACGCATATCACACATTGGTAAATGTCTTCATGCATGTCACATGGTGTCAAATGTCTCCATACATATCACACAGCGGTAAATGTCCCTATGCATGTCACATGGCGGTCAATGTCTCCATGCACGTCACATGGTAGTCAATGTCTCCATGTATGTCATATGGAAGTCAATGTCTCCATGCATGTCACATGGCGGTCAATGTCTCCATGCACGTCACATGGCAGTCAATGTCTCCACGCATGTCATATGGCAGTCAATGTCTCCATGCATTGCACATGGTGTCAAATGTCTCCATACATGTCACATGGCAGTCAATGTCTCCATATCACACAGTGGTAATTATCTCCATGTATACCACATGTTGGTCAATGTCTCCATACATATCACACAGCGGTCAATGTATCCATGCATGTCACATGGTGTCAAATGTCTCCATGCATACCATGTCAAAAAGACAAGACAAGTGGGAGCGCAAAAGCTAAAGTCCACCAACAGTACCTGACCAATGTCAAAAAGACAAGACGAGTGGGAGCGCACAAGTCAAAGTCTACCAACAGTGACTGACCAATGTCAAAAAGACAAGACGAGTGGGAGCGCACAAGTTAAAGTCTGCCAACAGTGACTGACCAATATTAAAAAGACAAGACGAGTGGGAGCGTACAAGTTCAAGTATGTCAACAGTGGCTGACCAATGTCAAATAGACCAATCTTCCAACTTACACATTTTTCACAACACAAACTTTCAAAACATGTGTGTGTGCGGTGAAGCAAACTTCCAACTTACAAACTTTTATAACATAAACTTGTCACATCACAAACTTCCAACTTAAAAATGTTCATAACACAAACTTTCAAAACATGTGTGTGCGGTGAAGCAAGCTTCCAACTTACAAACTTTCATAACATAAACTTTCAAAACGTGAACTTTTCACATCACAAACTTCCAACTTACAAATTTTCATGACACAAACTTTCAAAACATGTGTGTGCGGAGAAGCAAACTTCCAACTTACAAACTTTCATAACATAAACTTTCAAAACATGTGTGTGCGGTGAAGCAAACTTCCAATTTTCAAACTTCCAAAGCCCAAATTTCCAACTGGCAGACTTCCAACTCGCAAACTTCACACAACTTCGTACAACTTTGCACAACTTCACACACCTTTACACAACTTCGCAGGCGTGGAGTGGAGTGGAGAACTTCCAATATGCAAACTTCCAAAGCTAAAACTTCCAACTTGAAGACTTCCAACTCGCAAACTTCTCACAAAATGTGTGTGCGTTGAAGCAAACTTCCAACTTACAAACTTTCATAACATAAACTTTCAAAACGTGTGTGTGACGTGAAGCAAACTTCCAACTTACACATTTTTCACAACACAAACTTTCAAAACATGTGTGTGCGGTGAAGCAAACTTCCAAAACTTCCAACTTACAAACTTTCATAACATAAACTTTCAAAAATGGCGGACAATTTCTCCATGCATGTCACATGGTTGTCAATGTCTCCATGCATGTCACACGGTGTCAAATGTCTCCATGCATATCACATGGTGGTCAATGTCTCCATGCATGTCACATGGTGGTCAATGTCTCCACACATATTACATGGTGGTGAACGTCTCCATACATATCACACAGCGGTAAATGTCTCCATACATGTCACATACCAGTCAATGTCTCCATGCATGTCACGTTGTGGTCAATGTCTCCACGCATATCAAACAGCGGTAAATGTTTCCATGCATGTCACATGGCGGTCAATGTCTCCATGCATGTCACATGGCAGTCAATGTCTCCAAACAAATTTTCATGACACAAACTTTCAAAACATGTGTGTTCGGTGAAGCAAACTTTCAACTTGCAAACTTTCGTAACATAAACTTTCAAAGTGGAGTGGAGTGGAGTGGAGTGGAGTGGAGAACTTCCAATTTGCAAATTCCAAAGCACAAACTTCCAACTTGCAGACTTCCAACACATGACAGTCAATGTCTCCAAGCATGTCACATGGCAGTCAATGTCTTCATGCATACCACATGGTGTCAAATGTCTCCATGCATATCACATGGCTGTCAATGTCTCCATGCATGTCACATGGTGTCAAATGTCCCCACACATATCACATGGTGGTGAATGTCTCCATACATATCACACAGCGGTAAATGTCTCCATGCATGTCACATGGTGGTCAATGTATCCATGTATGTCACATGACAGTCAATGTCTCCATGCATGTCACATGGCAGTCAATGTCTCCATGCACACCACATGGTGTCAAATGTCTCCATACATATCACACAGGGGTAAATGTCTCCACACATGTCACATAGTGGTGAACGTCTCCATACATATCACACAGCGGTAAATGTATCCATACATGTCACACAGCAGTCAATGTCTTCATGCATGTCTCCACGCATATCACGCAGTGGTAAATGTCTCCATGCATGTCACATGGTGTCAAATGTCTCCATACATATCACACAGCGGTAAATGTCTCCATGCATGTCACATGACGGTCAATGTCTCCATGCATGTCACTTGACAGTCAATGTCTTCATGCATACCACATGGTGTAAAATGTCTCCATACATATCACACAGGGGTAAATGTATCCACACATATCACATGGTGGTGAACGTCTCCATACATATCACACAGCGGTAAATGTCTCCATACATGTCACTTAGCAGTCAATGTCTCCATGTATGTCACATTGTGGTCAATGTCTCCACGCATATCACACAGTGGTAAATGTCTGCCGCGTGGGAACGGGAACGCACAAGTCAGTCGCCACTGCTCACGGTGCACTTGTTTCCTGGGTTTTTCCCGGTTTGAACCGGTTTGAACCAGTTTGAACCGGTTTGAACCGGTTTGAACCGGTTCTGACGTACAGCACGCGCGTAGCACGTGAACATCACGTGTACGGCATGCAGAACAATACCAAATAAGGACATGCAGCTGGACACATTTCGCGGGAAAACTGGTTTGACCTTGACCTTTTGACCTTTAGACCTAGCGATGTTTATGGAAAATTCCATGACTTCGTTGGAACGTTCCAGAAAGCGGCGGTGACCTTGACCTTCGCGAAACGACATACGTCGAAAAGTTCTCGATATAATACAACGATGCGATATGCGTCTTATAGCTTACATGCACGGCTACGTTTTTCCCACTGGATGCACGAACTTTCGTCCGCTATGTTTCAGTCTGCTAGCTGGGTGAAAAGACGTGACTTCGTTCGAACGTTCCAGAAAGCGGCGGTGTTTGTTTTGTTGACCTTGACCTTTTGACCTTTTGACCTCGCGGTGTTCTTGCAGACTAGTATCATTATAGACGATACGTAGGTGTCGACGCGAAACGATATACGTCGAAAAGTTCTCGATATAATGCAACGATGCGATATGCGTCTTATAGCTTACATGCACGGCTACGTTTTTCCCGCTGGATGCACGAATTTTCGTCCGCTAGGTTTCAGTCTGCTAGCTGAGTGAAAAGGCGTGACTTCGTTCGAACGTTCCAGAAAGCGGCGGTGTTTGTTTTGTTGACCTTGACCTTTTGACCTTTAGACTCGCGGTGTTCTTGTAGACTAGTATCATTATAGACGATACGTAGGTGTCCGCGCGAAACGACATACGTCGCGTATTAGGGTTCACTACAGACGATCGAATTAGGGTTACTAACCCTAACCCCAACTGGCAGTTGAATAAGTACAAAAGGTCGGTGACCTTTGACCTTTCATTAGGGTTACTAACCCTACAGGGTTCGTATTAGGGTTCACTACAGACGATAGAATTAGGGTTACTAACCCTAACCCCAACTGGCAATTGTATTCACACTTGTGACGGCTCTCGACGAATCAGAACCGTCGACACACTTGATCCGTAGCGCCCTCTGGCGACAACATTACCGCAAAACAGTGGCTCAGGGGCGATAATAGGGGATTACCTCGTGGCGCCCCCTGGTGGCGGTTTCACTACAAAACGGTGTAATTTATGCAAATTTATGCAAATGAGCTGTGACGTCATAGGTCACGTGACGGCTCTCGACCAATCAAAACAGTCGAAACTAGGTCACAAACCGTCGACACCATTGACCCGTAGCGCCTCCTGGTGACAGTTTCACCACAAAAGGGTGCAATATATGCTAATTTATGCAAATATAGGCTCATAGGTCACGTGACATGCAAACGAAGAGCTGTGACGTTATAGGTCACGTGACGGCTCTCGACCCATCAGAACCGTCGACACGTTTGACACGTAGCGCCCCTGGCGATAATATTACCGCAAAACAATGTCTCGGGGGCGATAATAGGGGATGACACGTTGCGCCCCCTGGTGACGGTTTCACTACAAAACGGTGTAATTTATGCTAATTTATGCAAATGAGCTGTGACGTCATAGGTCACGTGATGGTTCTCGACCAATCAGATCCGTCGACACAATTACCCCCCACGTGAAACTGCACTCGACCAATTAGAAAGAGCCCCAAATTTTGCCATTTGAGCGATAATAGGGGATTATACGGAGTCGCCCCTAGCGGCAATAAGCGTACGACCAATCAGAACGCTCCATTTCAAATTTCAACCAATCAGAATGAGCCCCAAATCTTGCCATTGTTTGATGTTTCAAAAAGACATACATACTACTTGTGTGCAAAAAGTAAGCAGTATATGTTGAATAACATCGGCCCAAGGGCTGAGCCCTGTGGAACACCGTGGCGAGTGAATCTAAGAGCTGATGTTGCTTGCCGTATCTTTACCACATTCGTTCTGTCCACGAGGTACGATCTTTACGATACGTTATATTTCATCAGCATAAACAATTATTTAAGTCAGTAATAACATAACTCATTGACACACAAGTTAACCTCGAAAAAACCAGTGACAATAAAATATAACTTTTATTACGCTACATGAACGGAATACTTACTGAAAGTTCTCAGCAAGCGTTTTTTAACAAGGGTTTAGGTTTTCCTTGCAATTTCCAAGAAGACAAGAAATTATGCCTCCACTCCTGCAAGCACAATTTGGTTTGCGCGGCGAATTTGGTTTGCGGGTTATGTAAATCATGCGCGATTAATCTTACCTTTTAATTGTATGTGAAGTATATTTATAAGGGGTCGTAAGACGACCCCTTAAGATGGAATGGAATGGTCTACAGCAATTTTCAAAATAATATCTCAAGCACTATGCTAGAAACTGCTATAGAACCCTGTCGGTGTCAGGTACACCACCACTATCATACACAACGGCACCGCTATCGTACACAACGGCACCGCTATCATACACAACGGCACCACTATCATACACAACGGCACCACTATCGTACACAACGGCACCGCTATCGTACACAACGGCACCGCTATCATACACAACGGCAACGCTATCATACACAACGGCACCGCTATCGTACACAACGGCACCGCTATCGTACACAACGGCACCGCTATCATACACAACGGCACCACTATCATACACAACGGCACCGCAATCGTACACAACGGCACCGCTATCATACACAACGGCACCGCTATCATACACAACGGCACCGCTATCATACACAACGGCACCGCTATCGTACACAACGGCACCGCTATCGTACACAACGGCACTGCTATCATACACAACGGCACTGCTATCATACACAACGGCACCGCTATCATACACAACGGCACCGCTATCATACACAACGGCACCGCTATCATACACAACGGCACCGCTATCATACACAACTGCACCGCAATAATACATAACGGCACCGCTATCGTACAAAACGGCACCGCTATCATACACAACGGCACTGCTATCATACACAACGACACTGCTATCGTACACAACGGCACCGCTATCCTACACAACGGCACTGCTATCATACACAACGGCACCGCTATCATACACAAAGGCACCGCTATCATACACAACGGCACCGCTATCATACACAACGGCACCGCTATCATACACAACGGCACCGCTATCATACACAACGGCACCGCTATCGTACACAACGGAACTGCTATCGTACACAACGGCACTGCTATCGTACACAACGACACCGCTATCATACACAACGGCACTGCTATCGTACACAACGGCACCGCTATCATACACAACGGCACCGCTATCATACACAACGGCACCGCTATCATACACAACGGCACCGCTATCATACACAACGGCACCGCTATCGTACACAACGGCACTGCTATCGTACACAACGGCACCGCTATCGTACACAACGGCACCGCTATCGTACACAACGGCACCGCTATCGTACACAACGACACTGCTATCGTACACAACGGCACCGCTATCATACACAACCGCAATGCTATCGTACACAACGGCACCGCTATCATACACAACGGCACCGCTATCATACACAACGGCACTGCTATCCTACACAACGGCACCGCATTCGTACACAACGACACCGCTATCGTACACAACGACACTGCTATCGTACACAACGGCACTGCTATCGTACACAACGGCACTGCTATCGTACACAACGGCACCGCTATCATACACAACGGCACCGCTATCGTACACAACGGCACCGCTATCATACACAACGGCACCGCTATCATACACAACGGCACCGCTATCATACACAACGGCACCGCTATCATACACAACGGCACTGCTATCACACACAACGGCACCGCTATCATACACAACGGCACCGCTATCATACACAACGGGACTGCTATCGTACACAACGGCACCGCTATCACACACAACGGCACTGCTATCGTACACAACGGCACCGCTATCATACACAACGGCACCGCTATCATACACAACGGCACCGCTATCATACACAACGGCAACGCTATCACACAAAATGGCAGCGACGTTACTGCTGAAACATGGCGAGTTCTCTCGACGTTCGCTGCAGTCGACTCAGTTTCTTGGTCAGTTGGTCACGCTTGAGTGCCACTTCACGAGTTTCTTTCAGCGTGTCCAGGGTGCCTGGGTCATCTGCCAAGGCGATGACTTCGTTGCGAATCTTTGACGACAGTTCGTCAATCATGTCGTACGAGATGGTCATGGGAACGTAGTCAACGAGGCGTCGGTTGCAAACCTAGATCAAACGAAACCAATAATTGAATGTACTACGTGCCAGTGTTACCAGTGGTTACATTCTATGCGTGCACGTATACAGGGTGTAACAAGATTGCCACCCAAAGTAACAGCCTCCTGGCGGTAAGTGGACAATGAAGCCTTTGGGTTATTGAGTGTCTAACAAGTGTATATATATATCTGTAACCATCTTTATAAGATAAGCAACGTCTGTTCACAACGCCAGCATCATTTCCATAATCAGTAAATACTTTGTTACATTAATTTATCGTCTCCTGGGAAATGAATACTAACTTAAATACGATCTACATTAATTTATTATCACCTGGGAAATGCATATTATTATAAATACGATGTACATTCATTAATCGTCTCCGGGGAAATGAATACTAACTTAAATACGATCTACATTAATTTATTATCACCTGGGAAATGCGTATTAATATAAATACGATCTACATTCATTAATCGTCTCCGGGGAAATGAATACTAACTTAAATACGATCTACATTGTTCTTTGACTAATCCTACTTCGTGACATCTAGTTCATGTACGTCCTTCATGTTTGAAAATATACGTATATCTGTTTATATCCGCTCAATATTTTTAAATTCGGTTTGCTCCTAATCTCCTCGTCATATCTGTTGTTAAACGACATTCGTTGGTCCATTTTTTCTCATAAATAAGGTTTCTAAGTTCTGGAATCAGCGTGATTGTTGTCCTCTGTCCTATGCGTTGGACAACTAAGTCCGTGTTACAATAACTCCTCCGAATATGTATGTAGTACCATAAATAAGGCATAATTGCTTTATAAAAACTT
Organism: Lamellibrachia columna; assembly: GCA_963662155.1. Classification (NCBI taxonomy): domain Eukaryota; kingdom Metazoa; phylum Annelida; class Polychaeta; order Sabellida; family Siboglinidae; genus Lamellibrachia; species Lamellibrachia columna. Next base: position 65,297,614 of record OY759262.1, read on the forward strand.
ATGATTAGCTCTTGTTTATGCATATGTAGTGGTTCTCCTAATCAACTCAATATTAGCAGCAGCAGCAGAGTACCTCAATGTTATTAATACATTATTCAAACTTCTGAAATTTACTGACGGCAGAACTGTTTAGAAAAGTGATGGAGATACATAAAATATGAGGTAGACAAATTTGGCTGAAAAATGGCAGATATTATTCAAAGATGGGAATGCAAATGCTTACACAAATTACATTGTAACGTAGACGGAGAATATCCAATGGAGGATACTATATTAGTTACAGCCTTCGAAGAAAACAACTTAGGAGTAATAATTAACGACAACATGACATGTTCGAAGCACTATGGAATGGTGTTTTCATAGACAGATATATCGTGCAATTATTTACGAGAAATCGAAACAGATCATTATACTCTTGTATAAAGCAACATAAGGCGTCGTTTCAATGACTGCATACACACGCGGGAAGTCACATCGGAAAAAAGACAAAGACAAGCCGGAAAGAATAAAAGGAATCGAGCTAGTTAATACAAATGAATGAATGTTGTAGACGGATCAGATCAAAACTCACCTCTTGTTCTCGTTAAGTCGACAGATAATATAGTGTGTTGCAGTTTGCATTATTTCAATGTGGACTTTAATAGCCGTAACATATAAAAATTATACTAATATGATTTTGTTCAACGTCCGACGCATTTAATATATGACAAATACACAATGTGACATTGATACATCTTGTGTGCATACTAATGCAGGTACGTACTGGTGGATACATTTATGGCGCAGGTGTGCAGATTGAAGTAATATTAACACAATTATATCTACCTTCATTGAATGTTATTGAGTTGTTCTGCCCAAAGAAAAACCTTCAGTGTGTGTGGGTTTGATAAATGTGGAAGTTGAACGCTGTTGTACCCCTTTCCTGTTGGCAAAATAGTCATGTAGACGCAGTTCCTGAAAAGGATTATCTTGTTAGATGTACCCCCTATCGCAAGAGCAGATGCAGCTAAATAATATCTTCTTTTGAACAAATTGATTTGTGGAGAAGTTTTGTAGGGATGGCTGATATCTACACGAGGGATGGGCTTCATCTAAGTGGAAAGGGTACAGCAGTATTTGCTGATGAACTCTTAGCAGCAGTTTCATGGGTAGCATAAGAAATATGTTTGATAGTAAATACTGTTTAAACAAGAAGCGCAGGGGATTACTTAGAAGTGTCTCAAGCAGTACAAAAGGCCACTAGTACACACAAATCATTAGGTATTGCAACTTCTATTCGGTTTGCTCTTAATCTCCTCGTCATATCTGTTGTTAAACAACATTCGTTGGTCCATTTTTTCTCATAAATAAGGTTTCTAAGTTCTGGAATCAGCGTGATTGTTGTCCTCTGTCCTCTGCGTAGGACAACTAAGTCCGTGTTACAATAACTCCTCCGAATATGTACGTAGTACCATAAATAAGGCATAATTGCTTAATAAAAACTTATGATTAGCTCTTGTTTATGCATATGTAGTGGTTCTCCTAATCAACTCAATATTAGCAGCAGCAGCAGAGTACCCCAATGTTATTAATACATTATTCAAACTTCTGAAATTTACTGACGGCAGAACTGTTTAGAAAAGTGATGGAGATACATAAAATATGAGGTAGACAAATTTGGCTAAAAAATGGCAGATATTATTCAAAGATGGGAATGCAAATGCTTACACAAATTACATTGTAACGTAGACGGAGAATATCCAATGGAGGATACTATATTAGTTACAGCCTTCGAAGAAAACAACTTAGGAGTAATAATTAACGACAACATGACATGTTCGAAGCACTATGGAATGGTGTTTTCATAGACAGATAGATCGTGCAATTATTTACGAGAAATCGAAACAGATCATTATACTCTTGTATAAAGCAACATAAGTCGTCGTTTCAATGACTGCATACACACGCGGGAAGTCACATCGGAAAAAAGACAAAGACAAGCCGGAAAGAATAAAAGGAATCGAGCTAGTTAATACAAATGAATGAATGTTGTAGACGGATCAGATAGCTTTCACACAGCGCATATATTCTAAAAATGCGACTACTGTCTTAATATTAATATAATTAAAACTTACGGTAATGTAGGCTTTCATCATGTGAAACATCTGCTCAGCATCTTCCCTGCGAGTTTGTCCACGCACTGTGTGGCCGAAGGCAGTCACTGAGCTGACCACTGCGGATGCGCCGAACCCTAGCTTTTGCGTTTCTGCCAGCTTCCGTTCTTGCTCCTTCTCTAGGATGTCATCTGCATCATGGGTAATTTAAATATGCACAAATACATCTTAAGATTTGGTGTTCGAGAGGATGAGTTTGCGAACAAGCTGAAAATTGAAGTCCGTTTTAAATTCATAAGTGATGTTTTGCAAAAAGGATTTCACCGGAATTTTAATTATCATTGATAATAAATTAACATTTACTAACTGTTTGAAGCATACACCTAAGCATTATATATACGTGGGAAACTTAATACAATAACTGACTTAATTCGATTATTAGGGATAAATTTACATAACAAAATCTATGTCTTCGTATTTACCCCTTTCAAACATTGTATACACATTTACAGTTATGTGTTGTTCTGTATATATGTATCATTAGACGTATTACATTACTACTTAAGTGGGCATTTAGTTATATATATACACATGCTTGTCCTGTATATTGTTGCCAATGTTCGAATAAATAAATTAATCAATTCATAAAAAAATTAAATGTTTGTGGCCTAAACCTACAAACCAAACACTGTTTGTGTGAATCGTAAACGTCGTTGATACATTATACAGTATATGTTTAGATTGTCTCAGGATGTGTATAAAAAGTTCAGGGGAGGACATGTCGCATTTCACAATTACCTACACAATTACCCAGCAAGCATTTCTATCCAAGGAACCAGCATATTTACTTTCATTGCTCACACCAGCAAGACTGCCCAGGTCCAGCTTCGATCATCTGGTTCTAGTCCACTGTTCGTTCCCAGTGTTAAAACAAAAGCTTTGTCAGTTGCCGCACCAACTCACCCCTTGTTCTCATTAAGTCGACAGATAATATAGTGTGTTTGCATTATTTCAATGTGGACTTTAATAGCCGTAACATATAAAAATGATACTAATATGATTTTGTTCAACGTCCGACGCATTTAATATATGACAAATACACAATGTGACATTGATACATCTTGTGTGCATACTAATGCAGGTACGTACTGGTGGATACATTTATGGCGCAGGTGTGCAGATTGAAGTAATATTAAAAAAATTACATCTACCTTCATTGAATGTTATTGAGTTGTTCTGCCCAAAGAAAAACCTTCAGTGTGTGTGGGTTTGATAAATGTGGAAGTTGAACGCTGTTGTACCCCTTTCCTGTTGGCAAAATAGTCATGTAGATGCAGTTCCTGAAAAGGATTATCTTGTTAGATGTACCCCCTATCGCAAGAGTAGATGCAGCTAAATAATATCTTATTTTGAACAAATTGATTTGTGGAGAAGTTTTGTAGGGATGGCTGATATCTACACGAGGGATGGGCTTCATCTAAGTGGAAAGGGTACAGCAGTATTTGCTGATGAACTCTTAGCAGCAGTTTCATGGGTAGCATAAGAAATATGTTTGATAGTAAACACTGACTCAAGCAGTACAAAAGGCCACTAGTACACACAAATCATTAGGTATTGCAACTTCAAAGGGTAATCACATTCTTGGGTTGATTAGGAGAAACATAACATACAAGGGAATAATGCTAATTATACCTCTGCATAAAGCAATAGTTAGACCTCATTTAAACTACTGTATACAAGCATGGAGACCATGTCGTAAGAAGGATATAGATACGTTTGAACGCATACAGAGGAGAGCAACTAAAGTTATTCCAGAACTGAGAGACCTTATTTATTAAGAATGCCTGAAAGAATGTGGTTTAACAACTCCAGAGACAAGGAGGTTAAGAGGAGACCAGATTGAAGATATTGAATGGGTACGACAATATTGATAGAAATATGCTTTTATCACTCAAGAAAGATAGTAGAACTAGATGACATAAGGTAGAATTAGTAAAGGTTTAGGATTTGAATTAGTAAAGGATCAGTGGACATCAGGAAGCACTCGTTCTCACAGAGGACAATAAATTAATGGAACAAATTGTCTACAGATTGTGTAACTGCTACCAGCGTGAATATGTTTAAAAAAAATGGGTTGACACATATCTCAGTAGGGCGGGTTACACGCAGATGAACATTGTTGAACTCTCGATAATCCACTGGCTTCCTTGTTCACTTGCCATCTGGGTGCTTGGCTTGGATGGAAAATCTTGTTAAAAATTGAATCTGTCTTTAATTGTGCAGCTTCTTCTTCGAACATTACAACTGATGACTTCGTAATGTCACATATTTAATGTGACTAGATGAAGAATGACCCGAGGGAAGTGATTGGGATGCACTTCAGCCTAGCGGGAAGAATCGTAAGAAGCCAGTTGATGTGGGCATATCACGTGGTGCGGATGCAGGCCTGCCGGCTACCTTAGAAAGCAGAGGCAATGAAACAGCCAGGCCGTAGGAAAAGTGAAAAACCACAACTAAGATGGAAGGACTGCATAAAGAGGGATGGACAACATAGACACGACCAGAGTATGAGTCCATGACAGGTTATATATTCACCCCATGTGTGACAACTCTGTGTTCCTCTACAGCTTGGAGTGTTGGCGCAAGACATTAACATATTTTCAGTTGCTTGTTAAGGTTGGAAAGGGCGCTATATAAATACGTGTGATTGACTGGGTGATTGATTGAAGTAGCACAGTAAATGGGAACATTTAGTTCCCGTTGTATACACTATGTAGAAAGGACTTGCGGTTTAGTGTGCTTCGTCCGAACTACGCATATATCCAACTTCCTTCCCATATGCTAGGTGCTAGGTGACTCCAATTTTTCCAAAATGGCTTGGTTTGTTCACCAGACTACGAATCCAATATTTCATTATCCCAATGTCAACACTAAGCTATTGAATCACAACACGTTTTGTTGGTGTCCATGTGATGATGATGTGATGTCCCGTCAAGTCGTACTTCTGGTGACGTTCACGATCAGCTGTCTCCAACCAATCAAGTATCTTGCTACTTCTGGTTACGTCCAACCAATCAAGTCTCTTGTTACGTCTCTCAATTCGTCTATCGTCAGATATGATGCATCCCTATAATCTCATCCTTCCATCTCATGTGTTATCTTCCTTTCTTTCGCTTGCCTTCAGTCACTCCGATCATTATCGACTTTCACACCTGTCGTCGTCTACATGCATGATGTGCCCGAAATACCATAGCTTCTGTCTCAAGATCAGTGCTTCTAGTGGGGAGATGTTATAGACCTCTTCAAGGAAGAACATGTTTGTTTTCTATGTGGGCGTATCACATGCTTACAGTACAAATTCAGTTGATTCAACAAACAGTAAACATTCATAGACAACTATAGCTGACTTTTGTCTCAATATATTTTTAGATATTAGCCTATTATTCAAATTCCCTGATGATTTTAAAACCGTATTAAAAACGTAACCAATGCCAACATATTGTCATATGTCTTTACGGTACCATCATACGGAATGAAAATCCGTTCCATTCACGATTAATAATATTGTTCGTTACGCGTATGATGCATTCGTTATGTGTGCTTGTCGTTTGAAATACAAATGTAATACTCATATCAGAAACACAATCCAGGTGACCCTACCTCCAGGCTTAGACATCCATAAGCTTCCAAGGCTGAGATACACTGATGCCGTGTATTCACAGTCTGCTGATTACCACCTTTCAGCATGCATTCAGCGCCAGCTGGTGGTACGAACTTTGCTGTGGTGCTACATATATCACCTAATCTCAAGTAGCAATGATCAGGACTTACAACAAAATCAACAATGACCACAGCGTAAGAACATCATATTATTAAAGTAGGTGCCTACCCTGAAATCAGATTAATTGCGCATCGGTCCGAGTAATGTAGACGTAACATGAATTCAACACTCGTAAACGTTACACTGCGATTGAAACTACGTCCATAATGCGAACAGTAAACACAAATTATACATTTACACTGTATTAGTAAAGCACACTAATAAACATTTATAAAAGAACGTACCTTTATCCTTTACCCGGGTATTCAGGTACTGTTACTTGTCAGATGTCCAACCTACACTGCTCCTTAACTAATGCTGCTTTGTGTCCTCTTGTTCTACTGCCTTCTTTAAGATTGAAGAACATATTCCTATCAACATCCTCATAACCGTTCACATTAATTTTAAACACTTCTATTTGGTATCCTCTTAGTCTCCTGGTCTCTAGTGTTGTCAAACCACATTGTAGTAATCGACTTTCGTAACTAAAGTCTCTCAATTCTGGAATCATTTTTAGTGGCTCTTCGTTGTATTCTTTCTAGCTTGTCTATGTCCTTGTCACGATACGGCCTCCATGCTTGAACACAATATTCCAAATGTGGTCTAACTATTGCTTTGTACAGGGGTACAATTAGGTGTTTCTCCTTATACGTGATAGTTCTCATAATTAGCCCTAGAATTTGATTTCCTTTCGAAGCAGCAATCCGACATTGCTCTGAAACTTTCATGTCAGCACTAAATGTTAATCCTAAGCCTTTTTCTTGTGTGGTTCTGCCTAGTACAGCATCCCCCATTTTATATTTTTCGTTTCCATGTCCTATGTGTAGGCATTTACACTTCCCAAAATTTAATAACATTTGCCATTTTTCTGACCATTTAACTAATTTATCTAGATTATCCTGTAAACTTTGTTTATCTGTAACATTAGTAAACTTTCTGAATACTTGTGTGTCATCTGCAAATTTTAGTACTTTGCTAGATATGTCATCTTCCAAATCATATATATGTATATATATATATATATATATATATATATATATATATATATATATATATATATATATATATATATATATATATATATATATATATATATTAAAACAGCATAGGGCCTAATACTGATCCCTGTGGTACCCCACTCAGAACAGATTTCCAGTTTGAAATCTCACCATCTACTATTACACTCTGTCTTCTGTGTGTAAGCCACTCTTTTACCCATTTGATTACATCATACATTAAAGTAACCACTGGAGTAATACAAGGCTATATACTGAGGAAATATATATTGAGGAAACAAAATCAAGAAATGACTGGACAGATGAACAAGTGCTGGGATACTCTGAAACATTTATGTTGAAGAGCTGCAGTCTGTGATAAACAGTTTGCCCAGCCTCCATCACTGAAGTCAAGAGAGCAAACTGTGATGGAAATCCACATTTGCTAAACGCATTGTTTTCCCTATCTTGGCAATGTCATGTCCAAAGATGGAGACTGTTCTAATGACATCAATAATATGCTTGGAAATGCATGAGGTTCATTTCAGAAACTCACAAAAACCTGCCGGTCAAAGGGTATAATTACAAATATTAAAATAAAAATTGTCAACAATTATTTTATACCCGTGCTTCTCTATAGCTCTGAAACATGGAAAGCAACAACAACAACTATTGGACAGAAACTAACAACTTTCCAGAAACGTAAGTATACACAAATACGCGTTTGACGTTCTTGTGCTCGAAAGGACGAGTGTATGAAGAAACGAAACATTTAAATCAGTTTTGAAGTTATAGTCCGTCACACGATGTTCTCAAAATGTATAGATTGTTGCCACCTCGGTTTATGGCACTTTATTGCAACCAAAATGTAGGAAAATGTGTTTACTTTACATTTCTGCCTGTTACACTGTTACACTGTTACACTGTTACACTGCCCTCAATTACCCTGAATCATGTTCAATTTCATAAAATATGGACCGACCCCATTTCCATAAATATTAAACACAGTAGTTCGGCAGCCGAGGTGGGTAACTTCTTTTAACCGCATAAAGATGTGTATTGTAGAATATTCATCTCTAGCCTAATTATATGTAATGATGTCTATATTTTGGTACCAAAAATATTAGATAAAATGTTTTGCTAACTACTTGCGGAGCTCGAGATATAGTCGTTTTTCGAAAGTCTACAAAATTTTAGCATATATATATATATATATATATATATATATATATATATATATATATATATATATATATATATATATATATATATATATATATATATGACCGCCATCTTTACATTTTTTTCAAAATACTATTGGTGGCATTGAACTCCGGAAAAACATATAAAAAGACAATTTAATCACCTTGGTCTCTGAGTTTGGCCGCCATCTTGGTTTTTTTACATTGTTTAAAAACCAAAGGTGGAATCGATTTCCACATGCATGAAAACATAAACAGATATTGTAATCATATATGTGTCTTATCTGTTTGCAAAAATATGATAATAAGTTGATTTTAACGATCGTGTGGCGGCCATCATAGCTATTTCAATTTTTTTCAATGTTCCAACGGGTGAAACTTGCGTACCAACCTGGTTGTCATTATATGTATGCTAGAGATAATATTCAACAATAAAACATTTTATCTGATGAAAAGAAGTTACCCCACTCGGCTGCCAAACTACTGTGTTTATAATTTATGGAAATGGGGTGGGTCCATATTTGATTAAATTGAACATTTTCAAGGTAATTGCTAACCGGGGGTGGGGGTTGGTCACAGTGGATTCCGGATGACTTTGTGGCGGATAGACCCCCACAGATAGACCCCCATAGATACATGGGGTGGAAAAGATGTGAATGGAAAATGCTAGTCTTTAGTGACATAATTTAGTACTTGTAGCGGGTGGCTGCCGGAGACAGTTAAATAGTGAATTATAGATATTACTTGTACACACCATTTGGGGCCCGGCATGCTTGTTGTGATGATGTGTGTCGTTTTGATATGTATGTTTGCATAATTGCTGGTAATAGTTTGCTTAATTGAATGTCATTTTTTGGGCCTATTTCACTCTACGCTGCGCTGTTATTCTACATAAATACACACACACACACATACGCACGCACGCACGCGCGCGCACGCACGCTCGCACGCACGCACGCACGCACACACACACACACACACACACACACACACTCACTCACTCACTCACTCACTCACACACACACACACACACACACACACACACACACACACACACACACAACACACACACGAACTGGATAAACTGCGATGTATAGGGTTTTAAATACGAATAACTGAACTATAATTATGTTAAGCTGTTCTATACACCGATTACTGTAAAATATATTCGATTACATCGTAACCGAACTGTACCTAAATCAGCATTGTAGATGTCGTACTGGGCGAACGGATTTCTCTCCATCTTGAGCAGTTTCCGCAGAGCGTCCTGACACGCATTGTCTGCCTCGACACGCAGTCGGTACACGAGGCTCTGGGTGTAAAGATGACGATACAATGCAATACTATGTTCTCATGCAGAAACGGAGGCGGAGATGAACTTCAAAGTATTAATTGTTGTTTGTTTGAAGTTAGTCACTAAACAGTGCATCTATGTGTCTTACATATTGTCCAAATACAAACAAATAGTCTAGTAAGAGACGTCCACAGGCAATAGACATCTCGTTTCCAATAGCACTCTTGCAGATAGCTTAGTAGTGCAAGCTAGGATCGTAGCATCGATGTCTTATGCTTGAGTTAATTAATTAATCGAGCTGAATAAGTAAAACAATCAATGCATCAATAAGGATAGGTGATATCTCCATTACGACCTTCTGTAGAACGCTTCAAACCTTAATTTTCCGATCAAGGTTTGGGAGATTTTCAAACGTGTTGGTTGCAAGTTTGCCAAATATATCCGCAACCAACTGACTGACGTCCTGTAGAGTTTCCATCAATGGTTCTTCATATTTCTCCACAATCTCCACAATGAGAGCTTCACAGATGGAATACTTGAGGAACCCCGGCAGCTCTCGACCGCGCTGGCCGCTTGAAAGCTCCATTATGTGTTCAATGTAAGTTTGACTTCGCGCTGCAAGACAAAGAAATATTACAGAATAGCAGTTCCATTGTCACAGCAGGTTCATTGTCATAGCAGCTTCATTGTCATAAAATGTCAGTAGTCAAAATATAATTGTCATTGTTGTTATATATCAGTCTGTTTATGCGCATTGGCATATGTATGTATATTCCATTACAACATATACAACAACATCTACAACAACATGTACAACAAAATCTACAACAACATCTACAACAACATCTACAACAACATCTGCTGCCGCCGCCGCCGCTGCTTCTACGCTGTTGTAATATATTGTATAATAAATTAAATACACGTTTTTATTGTAATGTCATGTATGAATGTCAGGCTACTTACCAGGAGATAGTGCACGTATTTCTTATGCCAGTTGTTCGTAATATTCTCTGCATCTAGGAACGAGTCTGAGTCTTCCCAAACCCTTGTATTCCCTACGGACGACACTCTTGGTGTCATCCGCGTACTGCTGAAGCAGCTGTTTGTGTCACAGTCAACAGTACTCCTATTAGTATGTTCACCAACCATCAGTGAACATGTAAAAATTGAGGTTTACAGAACATATTGGTAAACCGTCCCATGCCGTATGTATGTACGTAGCGCCCTCTGGCACATAACTGGTCAGTTTGCTTACATTGAACAATAGTAGAAGACACGCATAGCTTTGCAAACAATCTACGATTCATGGTAATTCTCCACAATAAGAGCCTCACAGATGAAATACTTCAGGAACCTCGGCAGCTCTACACTACTGCGCTGGCCGCTTGAAAGCTTAGATAAATCGAAGATGGATGAACGTCAGTGTTATAGATCCGCCCTGGGGTCGTAGATGAACCCGTGATAGTGTGGTGGAGGTGGACAGTTTTAGAGATCCGTCATGGGGTCGTAGATGAACCCGTGATAGTGTGGTTGAGGAGGGCAGTGTTAGAGATCCGCCCTGGGGTCGTAGATGAACCCGTGATAGTGTGGTGGAGGTGGACAGTTTTAGAGATCCGTCATGGGGTCGTAGATGAACCCGTGATAGTGTGGTTGAGGAGGGCATTGTTAGAGATCCGCCATGGGGTCGTAGATGAACCCGTGATAGTGTGGTTGAGGAGGGCAGTGTTAGAGATCCGCCCTGGGTCGTAGATGAACCCGTGATAGTGTGGTGGAGGTGGACAGTTTTAGAGATCCGTCATGGGGTCGTAGATGAACCCGTGATAGTGTGGTGGTGGAGGGCAGTTTCAGAGATCCGCCCTGGGGTCGTAGATGAACCCGTGATAGTGTGGTGGAGGAGGGCAGTGTCAGAGATGCGCCCTGGTGTCGTAGATGAACCCGTGATAGTAAGGTGGAGGAGGACAGTGTTAGAGATCTGCCCTGGGTCATAGATGAACCCGTGATAGTGTGGTGGAGGAGGGCAGTGTTAGAGATCCGCCCTCGGTCGTAGATGAACCCCTGATAGTAAAGTGGAGGAGGGTAGTGTCAGAGATCCGTCCTGGGGTCGTAGTTAAACCCGTGATAGTATGGTGGAGGAGGGCAGTGTTAGAGATCTGCCCTGGGTCGTAGATGAACCCGTGATAGTGTGGTGGAGGAGGGCAGTGTTAGAGATCCGCCCTGGGGTCGTAGATGAACCCGTGATAGTGTGGTGGAGGTGGACAGTGTTAGAGATCCGCCCTGGGGTCGTAGATGAACCCGTGATAGTGTGGTGGAGGTGGACAGTTTTAGAGATCCGTCATGGGGTCGTAGATGAACACGTGATAGTGTGGTTGAGGAGGGCAGTGTTAGAGATCCGCCCTGGGGTCGTAGATGAACCCGTAATAGTGTGGTGGAGGTGGACAGTTTTAGAGATCCGTCATGGGGTCGTAGATGAACCCGTGATAGTGTGGTGGTGGAGGGCAGTGTCAGATATCCGCCCTGGGGTCGTAGATGAACCCGTGATAGTGTGGTGGAGGAGGGCAGTGTTTGAGACCCGCCCTGGTGTCGTAGATGAACCCGTTATAGTAAGGTGGAGGAGGACAATGTTAGAGATCCGCCCTGGGTCGTAGATGAACCCGTGATAGTGTGGTGGAGGAGGGCAGTGTTAGAGATCCGCCCTGGGTCGTAGATGAACCCCTGATAGTAAAGTGGAGGAGGGTAGTGTCAGAGATCCGTCGTGGGGTCGTAGTTAAACCCGTGATAGTATGGTGGAGGAGGGCAGTGTTAGAGATCTGCCCTGGGTCGTAGATGAACCCGTGATAGTGTGGTGGAGGTGGACAGTGTTAGAGATCCGCCCTGGGGTCGTAGATGAACCCGTGATAGTGTGGTGGAGGTGGACAGTGTTAGAGATCCGCCCTGGGGTCGTAGATGAACCCGTGATAGTGTGGTGGAGGTGGACAGTGTTAGAGATCCGCCCCGGGGTCGTAGATGAACCCGTGATAGTGTGGTGGAGGTGGACAGTTTTAGAGATCCGCCCTGAGGTCGTAGATGAACCCGTGATAGTGTGGTGGAGGTGGACAGTGTTAGAGATCCGCCCTGGGGTCGTATATGAACCCGTGATAGTGTGGTGGAGGTGGACAGTGTTAGAGATCCGCCCTGGGGACGTAGATGAACCCGTGATAGTGTGGTGTATCAATTCTTTACTGTTTAGTTCTGTTGAGTAATCATTATTATGAATTTATTAAACATCTCAATATGAATTTTATTCGTGAAAGTAAAATGCTGTTTAATGCTGACGTAAGCCGGTAAGGCCGTTGATGACAATGTCAATGCCAATGGGCGAAAATCGGTTCTCGTTCTCGATCCACGAGGCGCGTTCGCTCACGAATATCAGAATTGTGTCAGTGTATGGGGATTGTCAATACATTGTCGAAATTGCAAATTTTAATATTTATAATACGTATTGGAAACTTACTGATTAATAGTTTATATGGTGCAACGGAGACATTTGCATCGTGGTTTGAGGTGGCGTTCAAGCGTTGTGTGCTCGAAGTGACATTTCATGTCAACGGCCTTGACCTGACCTATGCCAATACTTCGTTCACTGACGTAGATATAAAACAGTGGTTGCGTCGATTTCCCGAAGAGAGGTATGCATGCAAATATGATCGCGAACTGGCACGCGATTGAATGATGTTAATAGCTTTTAACCTGGCGACTATGAACAGTTTTTGAAATGTCGTTGACGGTGGAGCGCCACCGCCGGCAGCAGCGGTTTCGCAAAAAAAATTAACGAAAATATATTGCGAAGTAAATAAAAGTAACGGAGTAAAAAGTCGCGTTACATTAGATAAAACTACTTCGTTACAAGTAAAAAGTATTTAGTCAAAATTATACTTTGTTACACGCCAATTACTTGAAATAACTACTCAAGTATTGTAACGAAGTACTTTTACTTTGTTACATGCCAACCCTGTTAATAAGAACCGAAAACATAATAAATGTTAGCAAACTATAAGTAGCGCCCTCTGGCAGACAACGTGTACGTAATTCGTTTCAGAAAATTTAGTTCGGAACTCGTGTGATTTTAAGATAGTAAACCCAACTCGTTTGCCCAGCACTTCATTACTTTTTTGTGTATATTGAGATGATTAATAAATTAACATTTCCGCCACATTATACAGAAATGCCATAACTACTTTTGGGTAAAATTTGCCTTTTGTTAAAAGTGTTGCTAATAACGTAGGTGTAGCGATATTTCACACATTTGCACGGGACCCCCCCGCAATACTGCTGTTTTTGCTAAAGTGGCGTTACTCGTTGAGGGTCAACACTTTAATATGGTCGAAATTTAGCTAAAATGCATTGAACAATTTAACCATTGTTCAATGCATATTTTGCAATTGCAATATCCAGGCAAGTTTTATATTCAAATAGTAAATAAATCTCCTGTTTTGACTGTTATGATGAGAGCACAGTATTTTGGTAGGCTAATCCCGCTGCTGACGTAGCTTTTACTATGTCAGATATTTCACAAACTTGCACGGGAACGTTTTTGCTTTAGAGATGCTCATAGAGATAAATAATAAATGAACATTTTCGCCAAGTTTTACTGTGGGTCACGTATTGAATATAGTCAAAATTGAGTTAAATGAGGTTTTACACGACTTAGTAAAATAAATAAAATAATTAAGTTTCCGTTTTTGCTAAAATAATATGAACGCACACAGAGACGGCATGGGACGTTTTTATCAAAATGTTCTAAAAACCTCTGACTTTTACTTGTTCACTGACGGTTCGTGAACGTAGTAATAGGAGTATTGTTGACTGTGTCACAAACAGCTGCTTCAGCAGTACACCGATAACATAAAAAATGCTGATATAATTTGAACATATCATATTGCAATAAAGTTTGATATTTGAATAGTAAATGTTATGACTGATTATGATCAGAGTGCAGTATTTTGCTAATTTGTGTTGTTACTATGTCCGATATTAAAAAAATTGCATGGAACATTCCAACTTTTTGTACTTTTAGGGTATAATGGATTTCAAACAAACTTTAGCATTTAAAGTTTCATTACTTTTAGTTTAGGGTAGCTGGACACCTTAAGCTTGTTAATTTATAAAACACTTACTGTTGTCTGAAACGCAACAGCTTTGTTGTATTTATGTTCCCAACAGAGGGCGCTGCATGACATGCGTGGGCAAATCCAAGAGAAACTGAATGTCACCAAACGTGCCGGAATGGATGTGACACCCGGGGTGCCGGAAGATCCAGGGCAACGAACCATCTACTTGCAACAGGTAACACGTTGTGTCAAAATGTATACATGTATATACTGTTCATATGCTGATTGGTTTGTTGAAGCAGCTGGTGAACTTATTTTCCCACAATATGAATATCACAAAACAATTAAACAACTTAAAATAAAACAGTGAATGTGTAAATCAACAACTCCTCAAGCGGCCAGCGCAGTAGTGTAGAGCTGCCGAGGTTCCTGAAGTATTCCATCTGTGAGGCTCTTATTGTGGAGAATTACCATCAATCGTTGATAGTTTGCAAAGCTATGCGTGTATTCTACTATTGTCCAATGTACGCAAACTGACCAGTTATGTGCCAGAGGGCGCTTCGTACATACATACGGCATGGGACGGTTTACCAATATGTTCTGTAAACCTCAATTTTTACATGTTCACTGATGGTTGGTGAACATACTAATAGGAGTACTGTTGACTGTGACACAAACAATGCTGCTTCAGCAGTACACGGATGACACCAAGAGTGTCGTCCGTGGGGAATACAAGGGTTTGGGAAGCCTCAGACTCGTTCCTAGATGCAGAGAATATTACGACCAACTGGCACCAGAAATACGTGCACTATCTCCTGGTAAGTAGCCTGACATTCATACATGACATTACAATACAAACGTGTATTTAATTTATTATACAATATATTACAACAGCGTAGAAGCAGCGGCGGCGGCGGCAGCAGATGTTGTTGTAGATGTTGTTGTAGATGTTGTTGTAGATGTTGTTGTAGATGTTGTTGTAGATGTTGTTGTAGATGTTGTTGTAGATGTTGTTGTAGATGTTGTTGTAGATGTCGTAATGGAATATATATACATATGCCAATGCGCATAAACAGACTGATATATAACAACAACGACAATTATATTTTGACTACTGACATTTTATGACAATGAAGCTGCTATGACAATGAACCTGCTCTGACAATGGAACTGCTATTCTGTAATATTTCTTTGTCTTGCAGCGCGAAGTCAAACTTACATTGAACACATAATGGAGCTTTCAAGCGGCCAGCGCGGTCGAGAGCTGCCGAGGTTCCTCAAGTATTCCATCTGTGAGGCTCTTATTGTGGAGATCGTGGAGAAATATGAAGAACCACTGATGGAAACTCTACAAAACGTCAGTTAGTTGGTTGGGGATACATTTGGCAAACTTGCTACGAACACGTTTGAAAATCTCCCAAACCTTGATAGGAAAATTAAGGTTTGAAGCGTTCTACAGAAGGTCGTAATGGAGCTATCACGTATCCTTATTGATGTATTGATTGTTTTACTTATTCAGCTCGATTAATTAATTAATTCAATCATAAGACATCGATGCGACGATCCTAGCTCTACAAGACTGCTATTGGAAACAAGATGTCTATTGCCTGTGGACGTTTCTTACTAGCTAGACTATTTGTTTGTATTTGGACAATATGTAAGACACATAGATGCACTCTTTAGTGACTAACTTCAAACAAACGTCAATTAATACTTTGAAGTTTATCTCCGCCTCCGTTTCTGATTGATACCATAGTATTGCATTGTATCGTCGTTACTACGTCCAGGGCCTCGTGGACCGACTGCGTGTCGAGGCAGACAATGCGTGTCAGGACGCTCTGCGGAAACTGCTCAAGATGGAGAGAAATCCGTTCGCGTAAGACGAAATCTACAATGCTGATTTAGCTACAGTTCGGTTACGATGTAAAGTCTGTATGTAGCTAATATATGTTACAGTATTCGGTGTATAGATGTGATCATAATTAAAGTTCAGTTGTTCATATTTAAAGCCCTATACATCGCAGTTTATCCAGTTCGTGTGTGTGTGTGTGTGTGTGTGTGTGTGTGTGTGTGTGTGTGTGTGTGTGTGTGTGTGTGTGTGTGTGTGTGTGTGTGTGTGTGTGTGTGTGTGTGGAAAAATATTTGTTATGCGGGTTGCTGCTTTAACAATGAGTAAATTACAATATCATAAAAATAAAAATTCGCAGTAGCAAAACATGAATTATGCATAATAGTTTGTCACATGAAATTTATAAACGGGTTAAAACTCGACCTTCGTTGCCCCCGTCGGTTTATGGTACCAAACCGAAGGAAAATATACATCATCACAGCAAGCATGCCGGGCCCCAAATGGTGTGTACAAGTAATATCTACAATTCACAGATGTATTATGCTAGACTAGCAAATAATGATAATGATACTATTTAACTGTCTCCGGCAGCCACCCGCTACAAGTACTAAATTATGTCACTAATGACTAGCATTTTCCATTCACATTTTTACCCCCATGTATCTGTGGGGGTCTATCCGCCACAAGGTCATCCGGAATCCACGGTGACCAACCCTCATCCCCCGGTTAGCAATTACCTTGAAAATTTTCAATTTCATAAAATATGGACCCACCCCATTTCCATAAATTATAAACGCAGTAGTTTGGCCGCCGAGTGGGGTAACTTCTTTTCATTAGATAAAATGTTTTATTGTTGAATATTCATCTCTAGCATACATATAATGACAACCAGGTTGGTACGCAATTTTCACCCGTGGGAACATTGAAAAAAAATGGAAATATCTAAGATGGCCGCCTCACGATCGTTAAAATCAACTTATTATCATATTTTTGCAAACATATAAGACACATATATGATTACAATATCTTTTTACGTTTTCTTGCATGTGGAATTCGATTCCACCGTTGTTTTTTAAACAATGTAAAAAAACAAGATGGCGGCCAAACTCAGAGACCAAGGTGATTAAATTGTCTTTTTTATATGTTTTTGCGGAGTTCGATGCCACTAATAGTATTTTGAAAAAAAATGTAACGAAAGCAAGATGGCGGTCATATATATATATATATATATATATATATATATATATATATATATATATATATATATATATATATATATATATATATATATATATATATATATATATATATATATATATATATGCTAAAACTATTGTAGACTTTCGAAAAATTACTACATCTCGAGCACCGCAAGTAGTTAGCAAAACATTTTATCTAATATTTTTGATGCCAAAATATAGACATCATTACATATAATTAGGCTAGAGATGAACATTCAACAAAACACATCTTTATGCGGTTAAAAGAAGTTACCCAACTCGGCTGCTGAACTACTGTGTTTAATATTTATAGAAATGGGGTGGGTCCATATTTAAGGAAATTTAACATGATTCAGGGTAATTGCGGGCAGTGTAGCAGTGTAACAGTGTAACAGTGTAACAGTGTAACAGTGTAACAGTGTAACAGTGTAACAGTGTAACAGTGTAACAGGCAGAAATGTAAAGTAAATACATTTTCCTACATTTTGGTTCCAATAAAGTGCCATAAACCGAGGTGGCAACAATCTATACATTTTGAGAGCATCGTGTGACGGACTATAACTTCAAAACTGATTTAAATGTTTCGTTTCTTCATACACTCGTCCTTTCGAGCACAAGAACGTCAAACGCGTGTTTGTGTATACTTACGTTTCCCACCAAATAGTTCGCATCCTAGAGCAGGAACAACAACGGAAGAGAGCTGAGAAACAGGCACTGGCACAAAATCAGGTTGTCGTCGACCAAACTGTAATAGAAGATGCGGAGCTTATGTTTCACATGATGAAAGAGTACATTATTGTAAGTTTCATCCATGTTTATGAATGTTAATATCCATTCGTTATGTCTGACAACGACAGTGCTGTCACACTGTAAGGGTGTATGCACCTTTACAGTGCTGTCACAATGTAAGGATGTATGCACCCTTACAGTGATGTCACACTGTAAGGATGTATGCACTCTTACAGTGATGTCGCACTGTAAGGATGTATGCACCCTTACAGTGATGTCGCACTGTAAGGATGTATGCACCCTTACAGTTATGTCACACTGTAAGGATGTATGCACCCTTACAATGATGTTACACTGTAAGGATGTATGCACCCTTACAGTGATGTCGCACTGTAAGGATGTATGCACCCTTACAGTGCTGTCACACTGTAAGGATGTATGCACCCTTACAGTGATGTCGCACTGTAAGGGTGCATGCATCCTTACAGTGATGTCCCACTGTAAGGATGTATGCACCCTTACAGTGATGTCGCACTGTAAGGATGTATACACCCTTACAGTGATGTCACACTGTAAGGATGTATGCACCATTCAGAAGATATTTATAACAACAACTTACACTGTCCCTTTGATTATTAACACATATTTCCACACATACTTTAGCATGTCGCGATCTCCCCCGTGATCTGCCGTGGCTGGACACCGGTACAAGGCATCACCTGGAACTGCTAATATTACTTTTATGCTACTGTCGTATTTTATTGCGTCTCTCATACCTATCGATTTATTTATGATTTTCGCAAGTATTGGAATAAAGGTGAACATTTGTTATATCGGGAAAATGCATATGTTATCACTACGCAAAGAACGTATTAACACAACGTAATGTTCCTTAAATAACCTTCTGGCTGGAAATATTAAATATTATTTCGTCAGTTTGTATATGTGTGTGCGTTCGTGTGCGTGCGCGTGCGTGCGTGCGTGCGTGCGAGCGAGCGAGCGAGCGAGCGAGCGTGCGTGCGAGCGAGCGTGCGTGCGTGCGTGTGTGTGTGTGTGTGTGTTTCTGTCTCAGGACGTAGTACATTTAAATGGTTTCGTTTGTTGTAGGTTTGTAACCGACGCCTCGTTGACTACGCTCCCATGGCCATCTCGTATGACATGATTGACGAACTGTCGTCAAAGATTCGCAATGAAGTCATCGCCTTGGCAGCAGACCCTGACAGTCTGGACGCGCTGAAAGAGACTCGTGAAGTTGCACTCAAGCGTGACCAACTGACCAAGAAACTGAGTCGACTGCAGCTAGCGTCAACAGAACTCGCAATGTTTCAGCAGTAACGTTGCAACCCGTAAACAGTTAAACACTACATCTAGTCATTGCGTTACTGTGTTTAATAAACACATCGGTAAGTTAAATTTGTGGAAATGTTTACGGCCACTTTTTAGAAATGTGATGTACGGCGTCCCGATACATTATTCCTAAGTCCTAACAAACAGGTAATTGTTCTAAATAGCACGCGACAACAAATTAGTATGACACCCTTGTCTAAAAGTGAACGTATGACTTTTTCTACATATGGGCACACGAGCAGCTTTAAACAAGACTTTCGCTGGTTTTGGTCGGCTTAATTTCTTAGATGTTGAAAGACGGTATTTGAAGGTTTTGTGTTTGGACGAATGCTTAGCCAACATCGGTAAACCGATCAGGTCTTTTATTTTCATTAGAAAGAATCTGTTTTCAAACTTGACTAATTTGGTATGTTTAAGACTAATGTTGTGTTGTATTCTAAAAAATTGTTTCCATTAGTATAATTAGTATTTTTATATTATATTGTGAAGAGTCGCGTGACGTTTTGTTTGACCTTTGGCGATATTTCTCAGCCACGAGGTATTTACGGAGGTCAATGACTAATTAATCGTCCTGTTTAATTGCGCGGGCAAAATCAGCCTTGTTGTCTTTCAATTAATTCTTTAATTAAATATGATCTTGATGAATGCAACCCTGTTGAAAATCAGTTGATGGGAACTTCCAGTAAGGCAGGTTTCTGCATATTGTGTGATTGATGCTTTCCTTTATCTGATTCTTTATTAGCTTTATGTTTCTGGTACCGCAACATGGATTGTGTTATTTCATGAACGACTGCTTTCGTGTATGTAAACCGTTTGTGAAGTATGTTTTCATTGACAACTCCGTCTACTGTTGGTTGATTGTAAAAAAAAAACGTTTGTCGTTAAATTGCATACCACCCAGTTTAGAGTTTGCGTCAACATATAGTTAAGTGTTTATATTTATTGTTTTTTACTTACAATTAGAGTAAAAGTTGGTAAATTTAATATCCTATCGATATTTGTTATGTTATGTTAATTAAGGCCATACGCAAATATTCATTAAGTATATATCTACTTTGTATAATATTAAATATTGGTATTGACAATGACCTTTGTGCCTTTTTTGTAATAGTGACTAAATGTGTGCGTGTGTGGTGCTTGCGTGGGTGCGTGGGTGCGTGGGTGCGTGGGTGCGTGGGTGCGTGGGTGCGTGAGTACGTGGGTGCGTGAGTGCGTGTGTGGTGCTTACGTGGGTGCGTGAGTGCGTGGGTGCGTGAGGTTTAGACAGGTTAAAACAAGATTTCAAGTACACCTAGAGCAAAGACAACAAAGTCAGAAACAAGTAGAGCGCACGGTGCAGGCCTAGAAATAGCCTATTGTTAGTAGGGATATAACACAATAGGGTGTTATCCATGACCTGGTGCTGCTGGTACTTCACATGATGATACAAACGGACTACTGATCATCCCCAGTGATACATACTAAAGATATACTATGGCAAAAATCTCAATGTGGCTGTTGAAAGTGGTAGAAAACACGGTAACTTAATTTACTTAAACCATACGGTCTTCGATGATGTCTTTACGCTTATTTCTTAAATGGTTATAATATTTCGGAATTGTTGGTTAGGGCACCGTACAAGATGGATATGTGATTATTTATTTTGTGTGCATAAACTATTGAATATGTCATTATACATTACGATAAAAAAATATATGGTAACGTAATTTACACACATTTTGTGGGCATATATAAACATCTCCTCGTCGGTTTCTCTGAGTTAACTTCCATAACAAACATTAATCATATTATAGGTGCAACATTATTTTATCACAAATTATTTTGCTGTAACTTACCCCAGTTTGAGGCAACCAAAATGTCACAACTTGTAGATTTATTCAGCACTGTCCTGAATTAACTATAAAGGCTACCTTATAGAACTACTGACAGAAAGAAAAGAAACAAACACTACAAATATATGCAGGAAAAAGGCATGTATCATTTATTCCTTACGAAATATTTGCATGAGACACGTAGAAATGTAGATGTGTGTGTCATCTGAATAACCGTGGTGACTGAAAAGCAGTTCCCTACATATACACCAGTGTGTGTGTCATCTGAACAACCGTGGTGACTGGAAGGCAGTTCCCTACAGATACACCAGCCATAGAGATAAACGGTTAATCAGAATGGAGTGATCAACTGCATCACATGTTCTACATAAGTTTCGCGCCATGTTCTACATAGGTTTCGCGCCATGTTCTACAATGGCCTCAAGTAGTGAATATGCTACTTACCAGTTTTAGACGTTATTTCAAAGAAGGCATGCTTAAGTTTTGCATGCGATATAATCTAGATACAAAAGAACACATATAACGTGAGAGGGAAACACCAGTTATTTTTACTGTAGTTTATACGTTGAAAACGATTTTACACACCCGCTGGTGGACAAGCACTCATGCATGCACCAATTTCAAGATTTCCCTAAGGGAGGGGATATAGCGAAGGAACCTATTTATCGAATTGAGGGTGATGATGATAAAGATGATTAAAATAAATAAACGAAAATATTTGAATGTTTACTACAACAATAAACTAAATAACGTTGTGGCACACAGTTTTGTACAATCGGCAACTTTTAATAAACAACAGAAGTAATACTTATACCTGCGTGTTTACTAACAGTAAATGTCACGCACGGATCACGATAAAGACGTATTAAATTACGATCGGTAATAATCATATCCATACGCAAATAACTTACCTGGATCTGGTATGGTTTACATACTTTCTTGGCGACCGAACTGACTTGAATTTGCCATTCAGGTGATATTATCTTCTGGTTGTCTCAACAGCCCACGTGATGACGTCACTAACGTGATCTACGGGGATCCTTGTTAATACCGGGACACAGATCAAACATAAACCCATTTCTTGGATCTTATTCCTTGAAATCACACCTCGTATAAATATGTAATTCCTCTGGTATTATACCCTTTAATACATTTTAATTAAGCAAACGGAATTTATATTATGCACATCCCCCATTTCACCGGCAATACGGCGCTTCACGGCTACTTTTAGACCCCCCCTTACCCTGCAGAACTATTCCCTTCAGGATCTCGAGACCCCTCTTTCTTCCTGTAAGTTTAACCAACATCCGTTTCCCTGTTTCTTGTTCTTTCTTTCTATATTCCATGAATTACACTCCCGATTAAATAATAATAATGATGTTACGCATGACGAAAAGAGATTAAAATAACTAATTAGTCTACGTTTCCACGAGTCGATAGATTCGTTTTTCCCTCTAGTCAGTCTACGCCGGCCATCTCCATCCCGAGGACCTCAGTGGAATAAGCAACGATAGCTTTTGAGGATATCATAGGATTAACGCTAAGCTTCTCAGTTATAATTAATGTTTTTACAAGTTATTATTGCGATGTCTTCATCTGAATCAAATGAAATAAATAAAATGCTACACCTTTGTGTATCTCTGCGTTGTTCACGATGAGTGAGTGAGTGAGTGAGTGAGTGAGTGAGTGAGTGAGTGAGTGAGAGAGTGCGTGAGTGAGTGAGTCTGAGTGAATGACGGAGTGAATGAATCAGTTAATGGATGAGTGAATGATTAACGTATTAATAGCTTCAGTGAGTGGATTTGTGAGTGAGTGAATCAATGAATCAGTGAGTCGGTGAGTCAGTGAGTCAGTGAGTGAGGAATTGCCCCGGGTATATTCCCCATTTGGAGTAGGACAGCTTCATCAATATGTTCCTGGCTCCTCCCTTAGCTCCTGTAGGCATGATCTAGTTGACGGTGCGGTTCAGGGCAACTCCAAGGTACATCGGCTTGTGGTCATGCGTTTTCTCCCATTACAGCAGTTTCGTTTTGTATCCCTGTTCTTACGTCAAAAGGCATTGATTTACATCTTCTCTAGATTTGCCCGCAGACGGTTGACAACATAGTAGTTGGTTTTAACCCATCCAGTGCATCAGTGACTGCTCCACTTTTTCAAAGGATTGATCCTGGGATGCAATGCAGAAATCATCATCATACAGGGCATTTCTGGTGTTTGTATGTATCGTTTATATGTTACAAACTGGATAAACGCAACTTTTAATGGAACAGGAGTGAAACTTGGCGTTGTAGAGTTTTGTTGTTGTTGTTGTAATATATATGGGGACTAGTAGTCTTTTTAATATCCGTGTTCAATGATGCTCATACAGCAGTTAGGCGATTGATATGCGTATACATCAAACTATGACTTTTTAAGAGATTTCACTTGAATTCAAGTACACATGTAGAACACTATGTGATGACTTCACGTTCGCCATGATATTGTCAAAAAACCACTGCAATTGCAAACCGAAAACAAATTGTACATAGTTAAATAATCGCTTAGGCACCGTCAACAAAGTGCATATCGCCTTCATGACGCCTTGCAATCTTCCCTGGTCAGTCGTTTGTCCAGCCGTCCTTGAAATACAACCGATGCAACCGTTTTTGTGTCTGCTGAATTTTCTGGATCAGGCAATCGGTCACTTACAACCCTTCATCGCTATTGGATCAGGCAATGGGTCACTTACAACCCTTCATCGCTATTGGATCAGGCAAAGGTCACTACCAACCCTTCATCGCTATTGGATCAGGCAATCGGTCACTTACAACCCTTCATCGCTATTGGATCAGGCAATCGGTCACTTACAACCCTTCATCGCTATTGGATCAGGCAATCGGTCACTTATAACCCATCATCGCTATTGGATCAGGCAATCGGTCACTTACGCTTGCAACCCTTCATCGCTATTGGATCAGACAATCGGTCACTTACAACCCTTCATCGCTATTGGATCAGGCAATCGGTCACTTACAACCCTTCATCGCTATTGGATCAGGCAATCGGTCACTTACGCTTGCAACCCTTCATCGCTATTGGAAAACACTGGCTGCCTGATCCTGGTACAATTTCCCCGTTCTTCTGGATAAGAGCTGCCCCCCTCGTCAATACATATAAACTATGCGTGCGTGACGTGTATGAGAAACAGAAAATATGATAGTGTGCGTGAAGAAATAAAACATTTAATGCGGGAAATATTAAGTATAGTGTATGCATTAATGTTGTACGCCTTAATGTTGTATGCCTTAATGTTGTATGCCTTAATGTTGCACGCTGGAGATCTAACGCGGGACAATCAGAAGGAAGACGCATCAGTACACATGGTTAGACGGGCAACCAGAACACATCAGTACACATGGTTAGACGGGCAACCAGAACACATCGGTACACATGATTAGACGGGCAACCAGAACACATCGGTACACATGATTAGACGGGCAACCAGAACACATCAGTACGCATGATTAGACGGGCAACCAGAACACATCAGTACACATGGTTAGACGGGCAACCAGAACACATCGGTACACATGATTAGACGGGCAACCAGAACACATCAGTACACATGATTAAACGGGCAACCAGAACACATCAGTACACATGGTTAGACGGGCAACCAGAACACATCAGTACACATGGTTAGACGGGCAACCAGAACACATCGGTACACATGATTAGACGGGCAACCAGAACACATCAGTACACATGATTAGACGGGCAACCAGAACACATCGGTACACATGATTAGACGGGCAACCAGAACACATCAGTACACATGGTTAGACGGGCAACCAGAACACATCGGTACACATGATTAGACGGGCAACCAGAACACATCAGTACACATGATTAAACGGGCAACCAGAACACATCAGTACACATGGTTAGACGGGCAACCAGAACACATCAGTACACATGGTTAGACGGGCAACCAGAACACATCGGTACACATGATTAGACGGGCAACCAGAACACATCAGTACACATGATTAGACGGGCAACCAGAACACATCGGTACACATGATTAGACGGGCAACCAGAACACATCAGTACACATGGTTAGACGGGCAACCAGAACACATCGGTACACATGATTAGACGGGCAACCAGAACACATCGGTACACATGATTAGACGGGCAACCAGAACACATCAGTACACATGGTTTGACGGGCAACCAGAACACATCAGTACGCATGGTTAGACGGGCAACAAGAACACATCAGTACACATGGTTGGACGGGCAACCAGAACACATCAGTACACATGGTTAGACGGGCAACCAGAACACATCGGTACACATGATTAGACGGGCAACCAGAACACATCAGTACACATGATTAGACGGGCAACCAGAACACGTCGGTACACATGATTAGACGGGCAACCAGAACACATCAGTACACATGTTTAGACGGGCAACCAGAACACATCGGTACACATGATTAGACGGGCAGCCAGAACACATCAGTACACATGATTAGACGGGCAACCAGAACACATCGGTACACATGATTAGACGGGCAACCAGAACACATCAGTACATGTGATTAGACGGGCAACCAGAACACATCGGTACATATGGTTAGACGGGCAACCAGAACACATCAGTACACATGATTAGACGGGCAACCAGAACACGTCGGTACACATGATTAGACGGGCAACCAGAACACATCAGTACACATGTTTAGACGGGCAACCAGAACACATCGGTACACATGATTAGACGGGCAACCAGAACACATCAGTACACATGATTAGACGGGCAACCAGAACACATCGGTACACATGATTAGACGGGCAACCAGAACACATCAGTACATGTGATTAGACGGGCAACCAGAACACATCGGTACACATGATTAGACGGGCAACCAGAACACATCAGTACACATGATTAGACGGGCAACCAGAACACGTCGGTACACATGATTAGACGGGCAACCAGAACACATCAGTACACATGTTTAGACGGGCAACCAGAACACATCGGTACACATGATTAGACGGGCAACCAGAACACATCAGTACACATGATTAGACGGGCAACCAGAACACATCGGTACACATGATTAGACGGGCAACCAGAACACATCAGTACACATGATTAGACGGGCAACCAGAACACATCGGTACATATGGTTAGACGGGCAACCAGAACACATCGGTACACATGATTAGACGGGCAACCATAAACAAAATGATGTTAGCCTCTAAATGACGCGTGCTCTGGACAACGGATGGCACTTGAATCATGCACTAACACTTGAATCATTCACTAACACTTGAATCATGCACTAACACTTGAATCATTCACTAACACTTGAATCATGCACTAACACTTGAATCATTCACTAGCACTAAAGAATTTGAATCGATTGTTGATATACCATTAGGTCGTTTATGAAAAACATGCATATTTTCTTAATCTGATTTGCTAATTTAGTTTTGGTTTGATAGATAAATTTCAACAGATGTAGAGGACATGGTTGTTGGAGTCAGCTGGTTGTGGCCAGCCACGTAGAGGACACGGTTTTTGGAATCAGCTGGTTGAGGCCAGCCACGTAGAGGACACGGTTTTTGGAATCAGCTGGTTGAGGCCAGCCACGTATAGGACACGGTTTTTGGAATCAGCTGGTTGAGGCCAGCCACGTAGAGGACACGGTTTTTGGAATCAGCTGGTTGAGGCCAGCCACGCAGAGGACACGGTTGTTGGAGTCAACATGCTGTTTACCGCTTTTTTGTCTTCGATATTAAATTTCCAATTGGTGCGTCTTCGACACTGGAATTCAGTCAGATGTATCATATTTTGCTCGTAACTATAGTTGTAGTGAGGTTGTTTGTGGTTTGTTGTAACAGACATACAATAAATCTAAACAAGCCTAATTCAATGTACTTTCTTGGCATTTAGATATAATAATTTATTAATTAACTTAAGTGAAAATACAAAAATAAAATAAAAAAATACTCAGATAAAATCAGGTTTGGGTTCAAATGCTGCATTTAATTTAAACGCAGTGGTTTTATATGCGTTGCATTTGCATTTGAATGAAACAAATGTATACATAATGGCTGAAAGACAGAAGTGGAGATGCCAACTTCTGATGACACGGTGTGACCCGGTT
This sequence comes from Lamellibrachia columna, assembly GCA_963662155.1. Classification (NCBI taxonomy): domain Eukaryota; kingdom Metazoa; phylum Annelida; class Polychaeta; order Sabellida; family Siboglinidae; genus Lamellibrachia; species Lamellibrachia columna. Next base: position 65,325,248 of record OY759262.1, read on the forward strand.
GGCATGGGGGGGGGGTTCGAGACAGACAGACAGACAATTAGCCAGAAATTGACGATTACCAATCCCAAAGTGTAATATTTAAATTGTTGCCAGTCCACGTATTGCTGCGCGCGAAGCCAGCTAGTTTTTTTAATTTGAGGCTCTGAGATGCATTCTGAGTAATTCTAAGACAATCCGGGAAAACTTTTCAAGGTAAATTTTTATTACATAACAATGTGATTATTCTAGTAACTTAGCACAGCCAGGCCCAACAAGCGTTGCTTTGCATGCGAGTATATTCACTGCAGTGAGAGTATGTAAAGTTGATGGTTTTCAATGTTTCACTTCTTGTGTTTTAGTAAGTTAATTATTACAAACACTGTGTTTGTACCAGATACAACGTTTCTTTAGGATAGTGTGTTACTTCGCATGTATGTCTATTTACTGCAGTCAAAGTGTATGTGATGGTTTTCAATGTTTCCTTTCTTGTGTTTTAGTAAGTTAATTATTGCAAACACTGTGTTTGTACCAGATACAACGTTTCTTTAGGATAGTGTGTTACTTCGCATGCAAGTCTATTTACTGCAGTCAAAGTGTATGTGATGGTTTTCAATGTTTCCTTTTTGTGTTTTAGTAAGTTAATTATTGCAAACACTGTTCATAGCAAATTCAACATTTCTCTAGAATAGGGTGTTGCTCTGTATGTGAACATATTCACTGCATGTTATGCTAGAAAATGATAATGTATAAAGTTGATTGTACTCAGTGTTCCCATCTAGTATTTTCACAGCAGATTCAACACGACCTTCCTATAGAGTGGCTGGCAGTTCACAGTCGGAATATTTGATTTTTTCCCGAAAATAGTGTTGATCTGCGTGTGAGTTTGATGCTATATTATGTTTTACATTGTGTGTGTGTGTGTGGAAAGTTGATAGTTTTCAATGTTTCCCATCTTGTGTTTTATTATGTTAGTTATTTCAAACACTGTAGTTATACCAGATTCAACGTTTCTTTAGGATACTGCGTTGTTCTGCCTGCGAGTCTATTTAGAGCAGTGAGAGGGTAACGTTGACGGTGTTCAATGTTTCTCATCTTGTGTTTTAGTAGATTAAGTCCAGACACTGAGTTCATAGCAGATTCAATGTTTCTCTAGACAATGGTGCTCTGCATGCGAGCACATTTGCTGCTTCCTGTCTAAGAGTTTCAAAGCACATTCAATATGACTCTCCTATACAGTTGCTGGCATTTCACTGGCTTAACATCGGATCTAATATTTTGTGTGCCCAATTAACGCTTTCCTTCTGGTGAATTTCCCCCATAAATGGTTTTAAAAGGTTTTTAGTGCGTATATTTGAATTTATATCATTATCAAATTATGGATAATATGCAATATATTGAATTATTTAATTTACATTAGACACTTTCCTTCCCATTAATTCCCCTCCTGGGTTTTTTATAAAGGGTTTTGTACATGTACGATTATTACTATGCATATGTTGATCTGTGTAATCTTCAACTATGTCATGCCTGAATTTTTCCCCATAGATGGATTTTTGAAGGTTTTGGTATGAATACTTTAGAAGTATAATTTCTTTGTAAAAACATTATTTTATACTGATTTCTCTGCCACGTGGTGGGACAAATGACTGGCCCACCTTTGCTACTGCTATTTCTCGTTTAATAATTATCTTATTGATGAGCACCTTTGTGTTTGTGGTTAAGCTCATCGATGTACGTGTACATGAGCACCTCTGTGTTTGTTGCTGAGCTCATTGATGTACGTATACATGAGCACCTTTGTGTTTGTTGTTAAGCTCATCGATATACGTTTATATGAGCACCTTTGTGTTCGTTGTTAAGCTCATTGATGTACGTGTACATGAGCACCTTTGTGTTTGTTGTTAAGCTCATCGATATACGTGTATATGAGTACCTTTGTGTTTGTTGTTAAGCTCATCGATATACGTGTATATGAGTACCTTTGTGTTTGTTGTTAAGCTCATCGATGTACGTGTATATGAGCACCTCTGTGTTTGTTGTTAAGCTCATTGATGTAATGTACATGAGCACCTTTGTGTTTGTTTTTAAGCTCATCGATATACGTGTACATGAGCACCTTTGTTTTTGTTGTTAAGCTCATCGATGTACGTGTACATGAGCACCTCTGTGTTTTTTGTTAAGCTCATTGATGTACGTGTACATGAGCACCTTTGTGTTTGTTGTAAAGCTGATCGATGTACGTGTACATGAGCACCCTTGTGTTTGTGGTTAAGCTCATCGATGTGCGTTTACATGAGCACCTTTGTGTTTGTGGTTAAGCACATCGATGTACGTGTGCATGAGCACCCTTGTGTTTGTGGTTAAGCTGATCGATGTACGTGTACATGAGCACCTTTGTATTTGTTGTTAAGCTCATCGATGTACGTGTACATGAGCACCCTTGTGTTTGTGGTTAAGCTCATCGATGTACGTGTACATGAACACCCTTGTGTTTATGGTTAAGCTCATCGATGTACGTGTACATGAGCACCTTTGTGTTTGTTGTTAAGCACATCGATGTACGTGTACATGAGGCCCCTTGTGTTTGTGGTTAAGCTGATCGATGTACGTGTACATGAGCACCCTTGTGTCTGTGGTTAAGCTCATCGATGTACGTGTATATGATTTCTGTTAATACAATTATTTATTTACGTGGTTAGGTGTGGCATTGCAAGGTCCACTGTACAACACATAGGAGCACCGCCAACAGTTCTAAAACGCGAACGTGCCACGTTACTACTACAATGTGTACATTTGAAGTAATCGTAGCCTACGCTGGGGCTACGATACAGCGGCTAACACCGACAAGTCGTCTACGACATGTTATCTTAAGGAAGGTGCAGTGTGTATAGCCGATATTGGAAGTAAGTAATTGAGCCAAATACGAAGAAGTCAATATGGCTATGTGAGAGCGCTTTCTGAATAGCGCCTTCATTAAAACTTCCATTTGGGTTATTTTCGTAAAACTAATATCAGCGGAGAAGAACAATCCAGAAAGTAACATTATACAGGGGTTGTACATTATACAGGGGCTGTACTGTTTTTCTTATTACTGAGGTTTAGTTTTTATTTGAGACATCGCATATAAAGAAAATATGTGGCAAGTTTCTGCGTTGCCCGATATACAACCCCGTTTTCATTACAAAATATGCTGCTTTTGGAATTATTGTCTTCGTTGATTAGTCGTCCAATATACCGAGCAAATCGGATATCTTCACATGTAGCAATATCAGTGGTAGGTCCGTCTGTGTAGTGACCGTAAACATAAAAGTGCTGGTGATTGCGGAATCAAGAAGTGTCGTCGTCTAGGCAGTGTCATTGCAGTGTCTCCATTAAGATTGTCGTTGCTCTCCTCTTTATCCGGGCTGAGACTGGCACCGATACTGGCCGTCTATTCAATAACTGCAAAAACCTGTTGCAAATTCTGACTTTGTTTTGCGGTGCACTAAAACAAGCTCAGCGACCAAACATACCGAGTAGTACGCGTGGCGATGAACATGAATAACGAACTAAAGACTTCAGGAAACATTAGCGGACCTGTCGCAGACAACGACAGTGCCACGGAAGCTGCTATGTCGATGCACGCATTTCATCCGAACAGTGTGCGTACGAAGTGTATGTTTGGAACGATCGGTGTCATCGGATTGCTGGGAAACCTGCTCGTGGTCGTAGTAATATTTCGCTTCACGAATCTCGTGAAGAAAGTCACATGTATCTACATCATCAACCAGAGTTTGATCGACCTTAGTGTTGCGGTTCTTATCCTTCTGGCTGCTTTCATAGACAGCCGCTTCATGCCGGCTGACGATGGCGTGTTAGCTCAGATCTACTGCCGGGTTTGGCTGACACAGACGCTGCAGTGGGGGTTCATTCGATCATCCACCGTCAACCTGATGTTGTTGTCCATCGAGAGGTACATCGCTGTCGTGCACCCGATACGCTACAAGACGTCGTTCTCGAAGAACAAAGTGGTCGCATCGCTCGCGTTCGTGTGGTTGTTTGGCGTCACCTATACGGCAATCTTTGTCATTCCATAAAGTGCCGCTGTCGCTGGACGATGCTATCCCATGGCTTTCTACCCAAGCAAGCCCTTCCGTCTGGTGGATAGCATTGTCAACATCTGCGTCATCATGATGTGTCCTTTAATTGTACACGCCTTCTGCTACGGCAGAATTATGTACACCCTTCGTCATCGATCCCGACCTGCGGAGCCCACGGTCTTTGCCGTCGACGTCCACGCGAGCCCAGCCGTGTCGACCAGCGTTCCCCGCCTACAGATGTCCATCTATGCGGGCACCCCGAAGTATGTCGTCAAGACGAAGAAGACAGTTACCCAGACGTTGAGTATCGTCACCTGTTGTTATGTAATCTGTTTCTTGCCTTACCAAGTGCGCCTGCTGCTGTTCCACTTGAACTGAATCGGCGAATGTGGATTGTGCTGGATCATTCCTGCCACTCTTGTCTTCGCCCACTGCTGCGTCAATCCGTTCACCTCCACTGCCAGATACGCCGAATTCCAGGAAGGACTCCGCAGACTCGGGCTTCAGTTACGTAAGACATGCGACCGCGTGAGTGACGGAGCAGTCGATGCTTGTTGAAAGAGCCACACGGCCATTAGACAAATGTGTCTAAAATATGTATATTTCATATTACTATTAGAAATGTTGTTTTTGTCGCTTCTGATGCATGTACGCCAAAATGTATAGTAGAAAGAACATCATCGTCCACAAATGTTAGAATCCAGAATAACATAATGAAATGTATTTTGTAGTAAGTTGTGTTCATGCTAAAGATCCCACATAATGTTCATCGACAATGTAGGAATTTATTTCAACTCTACTGAAATGCAATGAAGACCGTAATTGTTTGACCTATTATGGTCTGTATTATGGTACTATTATGGTCCTATTATGGTTCGTAAAAGGCAGCCGTCTCGCGAACAAGCAGATAGTAACCGACGCGATCTATTTATATCTTCAGTCACTCTTTCTAAATCCTTTGTCTTTATTTTCTGAGTGGGTACCTTCCCTTGCGTGGAACCTTTCTTTCTGGGCGTTCTCCTTTCCTTTTTTTAGATGGTTTCCAGTAGCACGTCTGCTTTGGAGTTCTCGTTGGCAGCATTTTAAGGACGGCTCAAATATCTCTTTTCAATATCGTTGATATGATTAGCTCTGTATTTGTTCTTTTAAAGACTTCCTTGTTGGTGATGAATTCGTGCCATTCGATGGTTAAAATCTGCGCAAGCATATAATCTGGAAAGTGGTTAGTTTCTGTCCAAAAGTTGTTGTTGTTGCTTTCCACGTTTCAGAGCTATAGAGAAGCACGGGTATAAAATAACTGTTGACAATTTTTATTTTGATGTTTGTAATTATACCCTTTGACCGGCAAGTTTTTGTGAGTTTCTGAAATGAACCTCATGTATTTCCAAGCATATTATTGATGTCATTAGAACAGTCTCCATCTTTGGACATAATATTGCCAAGATAGGTCAAACAATGCGTTTAGCAAATGTGGTTTTCCATCACAGTTTGCTCTCTTGACTTCAGTGTTGGACGCTTGGCAAACTGTTTATCACAGACTGCAGCTCTTCAACATAAAAGTTTCACAGTATCCCAGCACTTGTTCATCTGTCCAGTCAATTCCTGATTTCGTTTCCTCAGTATATATTTCCTCAGTATATAGCCTTGTATTACCCCAGTGGTTACTTTAATGTATTATGTAATCAATTGGGTAGAAGAGTGGCTTACACACAGAAGACAGAGAGTAATAGTAGATGGTGATATTTCAAACTGGAAATCTGTTCTGAGTGGGGTACCACAGGGAAAAACAGCTAATTGTACCCCTGTACAAAGCAATAGTTAGACCACATTTGGAATATTGTATTCAAGCATGGAGGCCGTATCGTGAAAAGGACATAGACAAGCTAGACAGAATAAAACGAGGAGCAACTAAAATGATTCCAGAATTGAGAGACTTTAGCTACGAAAGCCGCTTATTACAATGTGGTTTGACAACACTAGAGACCAGGAGACTAAGAGGAGACCAAATAGAAGTGTTTAAAATAGTGAACGGTTATGAGGATGTTGATAGGAATATGTTCTTCAAACTTAAAGAAGGCAGTAGAACCAGAGGACACAAAGCAGCAGTAGTTAAGGAGCAGTGTAGGTTGGACATGAGAAAGTACTCTTTCTCGCAGAGGGTGATAAATGAATGGAACAAACTGCCAAATGATTGTGTTAATGCTAGTAGTGTGAATATGTTTAAAAATAGAATTGACAGATATTTGATAAGGGCTACACATAGATGAGAAAAGAGTTGGACTCTCGATAAGCCAATGGCTTCCTTGTCCACTTGCCATCTGGAACTTGTTGTTTGGGATGGCAAGCTTTTTAAATCTTGTTAAAAGTGTGTGGTTTTTCCTGCTCAAACTTTGTTGAACATTGTGCATTCACATAGAAAAGTGTGATCTTGTAATGAATTTGATGGAGTTCCACTTGGAAAACGTAAGACGCCAGATGTTTCGACAGGTTCTTGTACAACGCACAATCTCTACAATGTGCTTTGAAAGTCATTGTTTCGTTATGTATTCGGTTTAAGCGTGTTTTCGAACCCAAAGCATTTAAATGTTGTGATTGTGCAAATTAGTCAAGCCCTTTCATATTTACGTCTTTACAGGGATTTTTACGCATTTACAAGGACATTTACGTCTTTACAAGAATATTTACACAAAAAATCGGATTTTCACATTGATAAATTTGGAATATGGTTCGTGTATATAACGATTTAATATCACACTGATATCATTGTGGTTGCAACATGTGTACGTTGTTGATGACAGTATGCCTGCCTGTAGTATCTTATGGTACTAATCGCTTATTTGTTGGATTGATCATCTCGCGCTAGTTTCAGTTTGTCGCTCGGGTATATCGCTAAAATCATTAGAAATCAGTAAGGGCGAAACATTTTGCGTTGTAATTGTTCGCTTGTTGTTGTCATGAAATAATAAACTATTACATGAGATTCGTTCTGTTGTCACACTTTTTACATCAACGGTTATGAACACACACATATTTTCCGCGCCGTTGGTTCTAAAGGAAGACACATACAGTTTACACGTCGTTGGTTCTAAAGGAAGACACATACAGTTTACACGTCGTTGGTTCTAAAGGAAGACACATACAGTTTACACGTCGTTGGTTCTAAAGGAAGACACATACAGTTTACACGTCGTTGGTTCTAAAGGAAGACACATACAGTTTACACGTCGTTGTTTTGAAGCACCACAGACAGTGTAGGTTGTTATGATTTGCTTTTAACATAGTGCTAATCTTGCTGCATTGTGCTTTCCTTGTGTGACTGAAAGCCTGCTGAATTGTTCCGCTGCGTGTTCTTGTCGGGTTACTCGATATTAACGTTTGAGACAGTAATATATGTATTTATTTATACGTTTAGTAAAATAACTATGAAGCTCATATGTATGATCATCGTGATTATAGTGACCCATTATTGTTTACAATGTATATTCTATGACACAATTAATAATATTATTTCAATCACTCTGACTTTACGTGGTCAATGCAAAGAACAAGAAGAATTAATCCAATACATACAAAACGTTAGTTAACTAATGTGTGTATATTGTCCCTACATTATCACCTACATTAATTTTTCTCTTACCGATTTGGCTGAAACGTGGATAAAATATCCCCAAGAATTGATTGAGACTGCGTATGTCCTAGAACTGACCTTTCGTCACATAACTATCTAGAGCCTTTCACATCATCGTCGGCCGGCATGAAGTGGCTGTCTGTGAAATCCGCCAGAAGGATAAGAACAGCAACACCAATGTCTATAAAATTTTGGTTGATGATGTTAATAGACGTAACTTTATTCACGCGATTCGTGAAGCGAAAAATTATTATGACCACGTCAGATTTCCCAGCAGTCCGATGCGTCCATTCGTGACACTGTCGTTTCTCTGCTACAGGTCCGCTAATGTTTTCTGTAATTGTTAGTTCGCTGTTCATGTTCTCTGTGACGCATACAACTCAACTTGTGGTGTCTGAGCAAGCTTTAGCGCTCAGAGAAACGGAATTTTTCATAGCTTTTTCCATTTATCGAAACAAAGTGGAGACAATTCAGTGATTGTGCCTCGATGAAGATGCTCGAGGCATCGGGCGACAAAATATCACCCGTTACTTTTGTAATTTGTTTTTTATGTGTAATGTATTGCTCTTTTTCGCTGACATTACGAAAGTAGCCATTAAATTTGTAATCACAGCGCTATTTAGATAGGGCTATAAAACATCCATATCTATACTCTTCTGTTTTTGTTTGCTCTTTTGTTTACTTCCAATATCGTCTTTGCATACGGCATCTGTGCGTAAGATAATAATTTATTGACCACGTGCCGCGTGCTATATGTGTTAACCAAGGTGGCTTCAGCGCACAATTATTTGTTACGCATTCGTAAACGTAACAGTCGCTGTATACGTATTATACGCGGGTCAGAACCGGTGGTTTTATGCATTGGTGTGTCAGTCTTTCGTGTACACATTGAAGTACGAATAAATATATTATTATTATTATTATACTGCCACGCCGACACGTTGGAATTAATGTTGATTGACGATCAGGATGTCGTTATAATGGAATGGTGATCGAGGATAAGGATGTTGTCAGAATGTCGACTGAAGATCAGGATATTGACAGAATGGAATGTCGATTGATGATTGGGATATCTTCAGAATGTTGATTGAGGATCAAGAAGTCGTCATAATAGATTGTCGATCGAGGATCAGAACGTTGTCACAATGTTAACTGAGGATCAAGACTTTCATTTAAATTTTCTCAAATAAACAAAAACTACTGGTGATGTTCGTGTTTTAACGAATAACTAAATATTTTTATGTCGTAGTATGTTTGCATGTTTAAAATCCCCTTTATTCCACTCTCGTCTGATCTAACGAATACATGTGTCGACGTAATAAGTAGCTAATAACTGCATAGTAAGAGAAAATGTCGCCAAATTTAGATTGTTTTTTTATACTGTAGAACACGCCGTTTTGAAATTGTTTATTCGCAGCGGATATTGGTTAAGGTTTGTTTTATATTCGCAACTACGTCCTCGAAAACACCCTTGAACAAAGTGTTTTTTATCAGCTACGTGTCTGTGGAGCATGAACTGGTGTGATAGAGCTCTATAGGCGTAGTTTGAAAAGTTACACTAGGATGAAATTACTCACCAACATCTGGAAATCCACTACTCTCCACACCCAGACCAAACTGAAACAACACAGATCGAACGTCTGCCCAGCACAACTGTATATTCCCGAAAAATGGAGGATCAAGAAGAATATTGAAATCCGACTCAGAGATGTTGAGTAATGTGTCACAGATTAATCCTCGGAATACGTTAAGAACAGAGAGTGATCAAAAAGATAATCTCCGAACGCCCCAACATCAGCAGCATCGTCGATGAGTTGAAACAAAGAAGGTGGAGATGGAGACGTTCTCCGCATAAACATATCCATTCTTCCACATGCCGCTTTGACGTCGACGCTATCTGGAAAAAGGAGAAGAGGCAGACCATCTTCCACGTAGAGAAGAACTGTGGTAGAAGAAATGAAGCTGGCTGCGAAGATTGAGCTAGCTCACCCTAAACTGTGAGGAGATCTACTCCAGCAGGAGCAAAGAGTATTGTGGGCCTGTATTTCGACAGTGAAATGTTGCATGCATGCACCATTTTGCTGTTACTGTGAATTGCCTTAATATCCCTGTGTTATTTGCGTACATCATGAATTGTATACTTATTTATAATATATGGTTGAAATTGTGCAGTGTCTTAACAGATTACCAGCATATCCTGACACATACACAACTAATGGAACTTTTAACATGATTCATCATTTATATGATTATCTCTACCACTGAAATATTTTATTTGGCTTTTAATATTTAAGAGGCACTTAGGGACATACATAGAAAGAGTTCAATAATTCTGACACAATAAATTTGCAAATGTTGACCTACATTAAAATGTGGCAATATGTCTGGGTAATAGGTAATTTATTAATATGTTTATGAATTATTATTAGTGCAGTCCTGGAGACAAGTAGCATTCTATAATTTGAACTACCCTCCTCCTTCTGCCCCCGCCACTGGATCTCTTGTTAGAGCAGTCCTGGAGACAACTAGTAGTTGTGTTTTTCATTCCACTCCGTGGTACTAGAAGACTGGAGCCTGGCAGACTCGCTTGACAACAACCCCAGGACTGGAGCTGGTCATTTATTCATCCAGTAGATGATGACTTTGGCAGCTTTATATCATAACCATCATGAAAAGAAATTACTTGTCTAGGCTACGATGCCACACCACAACTCAAAGGACATGTATGTGGATACAATCTGCAGGAGGACCCTGGCCATATTCCACATCCTCCTTCTTATTTCGGAAAAGGTACAAGCGTAGCTCATTGACATCACAAATTAACGATCTTTACCAATATGAACGGCAAGTGAATGACTAGAATACTTGATTTTACCTGAACATATTCATTATAGTGGAGATGGTATAGACTATTGCTGAAGCAGCGAATTTCCAATCGTTTAGTTTTGTACCCTGTTGTTTGGAAGATCAATGTAGGTGTTGGGCTAATTTATGCAGCCTAAATAAAATAAATAAGCACTGCTTCTATCCAGAAGTCTGGTTGGTTTGTTGGTTGGTTGGAAGGATGTGAACACCAGATGGCGATACCGTCAAGTGGCAGGCTTTTGCTCTCCACTTATGAATGCTATTCTCCACTTATGACGTTGCTCTCTTCGATGGTAAATATACTGCTGAACTGGTAATTAAATATCGTTGTGTTGTTTGTTTACTTGTTTTTGATATTAATACACGCATGCACGTACACACACACACACACACACACACACACACACACACACACACACACACACACACACACACACACACACACACACACACACACACACACACACACACACACACACACACACACACACACTCACTCACTCACTCACTCACTCACACACCTTATATAATAAAGCATAACAGGCGCAAATATATATTATTTTCAATGCAAATTTTTAATGACAAAAACTAGAAACAGCCTTTGCGATTATATGCGCGCTGCCACTGTTAGTAGATAACAGACAATCACCAAAAATACCAATAAGGTACAACATTGCAACAGTCACAGTTATTGTAAGTAAAATAGTATTATATAAACCCTTCACCATCATGTTGAAATCAGTTTCAAAACTGTGTAGCATGCAACATCGATAAACCCTGTTGCAATCAACATTCGCTAGCCATTGACCATTAAGACTACCTTCTACAAATCTTAAAAACAAATTAGCCAGCGATAAAATAAAACGCATACACACATAAACCTAGCCCCAATCAAACAAGATAATACAATATAAGCATCATGGTCCATATCTAGCTAAGTGCCACATAACATCAAACTTCTAGAAATAATTCAAAGAAAGCCCTGGCGGATCTTGCGCACAGAATTAAACAAGAAAAACAGTTACTCAAAATACCTCGGTTAGGAAACATTCCAAGCCAAACGAAAAGTCAAGCGATTCTGCATAATGTATAACCATGGAACATTAAACATATATTATTGTTAGACAAGTATGAACATATTTTCGTTCCACCAAAGGTAACATAATGGTTTGGTCGGCCGCTATTGTATAAGTATTGTCTCTTGCACAGAAATATACCTACATATGTCATCCTCCTCTCAGTCATAGCCCGTGGGGACCGTTGACATCTCAGCCATAGCCCGTGGGGGCCGTTGACATCTCAGCCATAGCCCGTGGGGGCCGTTGACATCTCAGCCATAGCCCGTGGGGGCCGTTGACATCTCAGCCATAGCCCGTGGGGGCCGTTGACATCTCAGCCATAGCCCGTGGGGGCCGTTGACATCTCAGCCATAGCCCGTGGGGGCCGTTGACATATCAGCCATAGCCCGTGGGGGCCGTTGACATCTCAGCCATAGCCCGTGGGGGCCGTTGACATCTCAGCCATAGCCCGTGGGGGCCGTTGACATCTCAGCCATAGCCCGTGGGGGCCGTTGACATCTCAGCCATAGCTTTGACATCGTCCTTCTATTTCTCGTTATCGCCGTTTCCCGTGCGGTATGCAAGCTCCAGTTGTCCACTGCCTCACATCGTCGATCCAGGCGTTTCGTCTTCTTCCTTGTTTGTTGTTTCCTTCGACTTTACCCACGTAGAGTAATAGTTATGTATTCTATATATATTCTTTCCATACTCTTTGATCTTTTCAGATTCTACATATGTCGTCTTTCATCATCTAGGACAATAAGGCGACCAGAACCTACGCCTCAGGCAGCAAAGATACATTATATCGCCTTCCAGCTCAAATACATTGTTCGCATATCGTCATTTTTTCAATTCAAATTTCGCTTGAGAACTGCGGCTGCAGCATGATTATGTAATGATTATGTAATGCTAAGCGGGTGCACACACACAGACGCAATTAAACCTGCCTTTTTAGAAGAGAGTTTCATGTTAATTTGTCGCAACTCGCTGTTTACAACAATTACCTACGTATTAGAAATCTCTACGAAGTGTCCGTAAACATTTACGCAAATCTGACTTACTGGCATGATTATGAAACACAATAACGCATTTATTAGACATAACGAATAGGCCACAAGTAGTTGTTTACGGGCTAGCTATAGCAGCGACGTCACTGCTGAAACATGGCGAGTTCTGTCGACGCTTGCTGCAGTCGACTCAGTTTCTTGCTCAGTTGGTCACGCTTGTGTGCGACTTCTAAGTTTTCCTTCACCGAGTCCAGGATGTCAGGATCTGCAGCCAATGCGATGACTTCATTGCGAATCTTTGACGACAGTTCGTCAATCATGTCGTACGAGATGGTCATGGGAACGTAGTCAACGAGGCGTCGGTTGCAAACCTAGAGCAAACGAAACCAATTAAATGTGCTACGTCCACAGACAGCAACATGCACGCACGCACGCACGCACGCACGCACGCACGCACGCACGCACGCACGCACGCACGCACGCACGCACGCACGCACGAACGCACGCACGCACGCACGCACGCACGCACGCACGCACGCACGCACGCACGCACACACACACACACACACACACACACACACACACACACACACACACACAATGACGAACCCGTGTAGCAATCGGAAGGTTAGAAACTCGGATAGTTAAATGATGATTTCAGATTTATATAACATTGCATTAACCAGTATTGGAAATGTCAATTACAAATTGCATCGCAGACTTCCTTCTTAAACAGGCATTAATAATTATATCCCCTCATCATAGGTTGATAAAAGCGAGGTTATGTCGAAATATTTTCCAAGGCAGAGTGTTAAATCTTGTTGAAATGTTCCAACTGGAATTTTTTCCCGATATAACCAGCTTTCACTTTTATTCTAATAAATGCAAACACCGGTAATATACAGGTAGGTGTGAGAGACGCGATAAAATATATACCTAGCATGACATAAAATGGGGATATTGAAGTAAATTGAAACTTACAGTAATGTATGCTTTCGTCGTGTGAAACATCTGCTGAGCATCTTCCATCGGAGTGTGTTCACGTCCAGTTTGGTTCAGCACTTTCGTCTTGTGAAACATCTGCTGAGCATCTTCCATCGGAGTGTGTACACGTCCTGTTCGGTCCACGTACAGATCATCATAAACATGATACTTATCTGTAAATTAAAACGTTTCAAATGTTCTGTACCATGCTATATCGCGCACACGATTCATTAAAGGTACAGTGCACGACATTATAATTCTGTAGTTAAAAAAACGTACTGCAATTTGATAGTTTTGTAAACTCTTACAATCGTTGCGGACTATCGGCAACGCTTACTGGTAGTGTCTGTATAGCCAGGCAATATGATGTTACACTGCTGGTTCGCTTGACTTTTTTGGGTACATATATAACTTTAACTGACAACAAATGAAAAATGCTCGCCTACTAGGTGTTACACTGTCAAAAGATCTGAAGATGAAATGTCCGCAAAAAAAGTATTGCAACGCCTATATTCATAATCATTCTCAACCAAGATGGTGTCGCTTCCCATAATTTCATCAATATCTACCTAAGTGCCTCGTTTCACGCATGCACGCACGCATGCACGAACGCACACACGCTCGCATTCTGTATGAAATGTTTTATACATTTATACAGTGCTGAAGTGTAATATTTAATGGCGTTTTCACTCATTGGTTACACTTTTAGTCCCACGCAGCCTCAAAAATCAAAGTGTTTAAATTCTTTGGTTCATGTTTTCCACTATATAAGATACTACATTAACACTGACAGTTTAGGAGCGTGATGGTACATACATTACCTAAACAATTGCTTCAAATTTAAGCTGTAAAATTAGCAATCTGGAGATGAGATTTCTTTAACACCCAACATACCAGTATGATATGAGGTATATGTTAATTATTCTTATATGAACTGCAGTATCGAACAAAACAATATAATAAAATTAAAAAAAATATATTGCTCCGAAATCCTCGAGAACCAGAGCTTGGCAGCGCGCTAAAGCCAAAGGATTAGATAATCTGAAATCGGTTTATATTGTTTAAGCCACCAACAGATTAATGAGGAGCTAAGGAGAATCAGCGAGGACAAATAGGTATTTGGGTGACGTCGTAATGTTGTTATATTTCCTGTAGACTTAACGCTAACAACGAAGGCGTTCCACCCGGTTTGAGCGGCCCTAGTTCCGACATTTGTTTTAACTCCTTGAAAAATACACTAACTAGATGATCGAAGCTGCCTATGTTTTCTTGCTGGAGTGAGCAGCGAATATAAACACGCTAGTTGCTTAGATGAACAGATGTTTGATCCAAAATTGTCATATTTCTGGGTTTACATCCAGTATTTTAACACACGGGCTTCCTTAAACACTGGCAACCAGATTAAAGTTTTATCACGTTCTTAGCTAACTTCATTATTTTTCAATATTAACTAAATGCATTGTTAAAACAGGCAACGTAGATTTTTAAATTGTCTAAATTTCATCAGAGCTTCGGGGATCATAGAAGTGTCCTCCTACCACATTACAAACACCTCTTCTGAAGAGTGATGAACATGACTACACAGTCCAACAAAGACCAATATGTCGGCGAGCTACAATGTCGCAAGTGTGGGTCCCTCTCACTGCCGGCACTGTACATCATCTCAGCCAATGTTGAAGATCTTTCAGAAGCCAAACAACAGCTTCGGGCAGATAGATGTGCAAGAAATAAATGTGACATTCTCTGCCTAGAAGAGATGTGGAACCTCAAATTTCCCCCAAGGATCCCAGGTATGATAATAGTGATATAGAGACCACGTGATCAGTAATGTTTTTGTCCGCAGTAGAGTTGATGTTGATTAATCCTTCACGTATGAACTCGGTAACACTGAAGTGCCGAAACATGCAGCTTATGGGGATCTCTGTAAGCGCTGTATACAAGCCACCTAATGAGGAGTTCTTCTTCCCAGCTGACGTCACTGGTGACCCTGTAAATGTGGTGATCGGTGACGTCAACAGTCATAGTGTACGTTGGGGATATTCAGACAAACGATGATGGGGAATTAGTTGAAAGTTGCTCAGATGCAAGTCAGCTATCCCTCATCCACGATGCAAAGCTTTCGAGTCTTTTCAATAGCAACATATATAAACGTAGGTATAACCGGGACCTGGTGTTTGCCTCAAACCGTATTTTTAACCAATGTGAGAATATAACATATCAGAATCAAAGTCCACATAGTGGTCGCCCTTGGTGCAATTCCCTTCCGTCGTCGTTTCAACATAAAAAGACAAACTGGGATAAATTTTCAGTAGACTTAGATACTTCAATCAAAGATCTACCAGCTTCCCCTGCTAACTACGATGTCTTTGTGGAGAGGATGTAAATGTCCTCTAGGATCAATATCCCGAGAGGCTGTAGGACAAACTGCATCCCGGGAATGTCACAGAATGCTAAGAAAATACACAAGGACTACATCAACTGCTCCAAACAAATCCCTTTGTGGATGACACCCTGGAAACTGGAGAGAGATTTATGAAAGCCATATAAGAGGAGCGACGCAATAAGTGGCAAGAGCTGATCGAGTTTACAAACATGACCCACTGCAGCAGAAAGGCTTGGAAGACCATAAATATGTTGGCAAATGAATACACAATAACACAACCTCGATATGAGGTCACAACAAATTAAGTTGTTCACCAGATCCTCGTGAACAGTCGATGAAACACAGGGCATCGTCCCAGCAGATTTAAACTCCGATAGCCTGCTCAATATGACCAGGACTACTCTTCACCAGACCTTTCACCACGAGTGAACTCCTATTAGGCTTAAGAGTGATGACACTGAACAAAGCTGCTGAACTTGACAACATCCTCTGTGAACAACCCAAACACTTCAATAGCAACATATCTAAACTTGGGACCAGTAACTCGTCGGTGGCTACAAGACATGTTCAACAACTGCATGAGTACTAACAACATCCCAAAGTTGTTGAGACAAGCTAGAGCAGTTATTATACTGAAGCCTGGAAAAGATCTCCCCAACTCCAAGAGCTTCCGACCATCGCCCAGCTTTGAAAGCCTGCTGACTCTGGTAGTCGAATATCATAAATTACTGTGTACTAACCACTGGTTTATTGCTGTTTGTCATTGGGATGATGGTGTTTGTCATTGGGATGTTGGTGTTTGTCACTGGGATGTTGGTGTTTGTCACTGGGATGTTGGTGTTTGTCATTGGGATGTTGGTGTTTTTCACTGGGATGTTTTTTTTTTCATTGAGATGTTGGTGTTTTTCATTGGGATGTTGGTGTTCTGGAGAGAGCATATTTTTTAGCGGAAAATGATATGGACCAGTTTAAGATGGTCACATACTGTAAACCTACATACTTTGTATTGACCTATTGGTTTGGAATTGGGATGCTAAGTCCAAACTAATTTAGAACATTTATAGCTACATTATTTTTTATCAGTTGGAAATCTTTATTATTAGTTTTATTGGGGGTGTCTTTTTTATGGCAATATTCAACTATTTTTTACGGAAAATGCACCATTAAATATGAATTGTCTTTATTTGCACCACGCGTGTCACGTTTAGTTTACCGATTGGTGGACAATTTAACAAAATTGATGTTGCATAATAATTTGCTTCATAGTATTACAGTGCAGGTTTTAAAACCAACATAAACTGAAGTGGGACTAAGGCATGTGTCAAAACAACAAACAGTGCAGATTTTCCTTAACAAATATTTGACGTATCTTCGTGAAATGTGGCCTGAATGTTCCTTACTATAGCCACTGGATGATAGTAACACTGAATTAATAATACATTGAATTGTTGGAATACAATGAGGGAAAGTGCATTTTGACAAAAGTGTACCCTTTACCGGAAAATGCCCTTAACCACAATGGTTGCAAATCA